>JAJGRX010000902.1:600000-880984 GCA_025461125.1 Carex kokanica | reverse complement strand
TATTCATATGTGCGATTAGCCAAGTACAACCAAGAAAGTTAAATCATAGACTCTTTCTTTCTGATCTATTAACAGAAAATTTACTATAATTAAAAATGGTTAAGCTGATCTGATATCATATGCAACTTTTGCGTGTAGAAGTGGAGCTTGGAAATGTGCTATGCTGGGGAAAAAATTCAGATCTCCATAGATTCATTATTTAATTGTTCTAGTTGACCTCTTATTTTGCTACAGAAGTCTATGGAGAAGGAATAAATGAAACCAAACTGTAATCCATTTTTTTTTATGGTCAGCGGCGATTACTGCGAAACAATTATATTGATAAAAAAGTTGTATGTACACATATAAGCTTAAACAACCAAAATAACAAGAAAATAAATTATACACTGGCTTCCTCTGCCATTTGATCATACTAAGCTAGCTTGTAAAAATGGTCGCTAAGAGGATGCATAATTTGTTCACATAGGATAGCCCCGGGCCCCGTCTATGTATCGAGTGTCGTATCATCTAATAACTGGTTCACCAGACGACGTTTATCGGAGAATAGCCTTCTATTCCTCACTCTCCATAGGGCCCATGCGCCTGCCGCCCATATGGTTCCCACAATACCTTTTCTGTAGGTGTCATGTTACGTCTATCTCTACATCATGCCTTCCATGTGTAATCCATTTTTAAAATCTTTTAGGTGAAACAACACTTTAACGCCGTTCTCATTTTTTTTTTTTTGAAATCTTGGCAGCGGCTGCCAACGCCGCCGTTCTCATTGTTGAAACAATTTTCTGAATAAATTTAAAGCTGACTCTTTGATCAGTTCCTGCTATTTCTATTTTTTAATTTGTTTTCCTCCGAGAGTACGTCCCTCCTATATATCAAGATCAAGTGTTAAATGCAAAAGTAAATCGGTTTGTTGGCTTTTCGAAATTGTTTATTGTGTTTCTAAAATTGGTAGGTTTTTCTGTTGTATATGCATGTAGGCAAAATTGCAAACTAAATGATACTTCACATGCATTCAATTCGACAGCAACTCAAATTGTTAGGTAATGATACTGCTTGACGCAAAGATTTCAAAAAAAAAAAAAAAAAAAACACTGCTTGACACGTTACATTCAAATATGCACCAGATACTTCATATTATAAACAATCATAAAATATATTTTTTTAGAGCAAATAAATTTGTCACATCACAAAATCATTTCATATATATAGAGTACTAATTGTCATACCCAATCGAAAACAAACACAACAGTTTTTGCATGAGACTTGATACTCCAATCAACACCTTCACTCCAATCAACACCTCCACTGCTAATTAAATACATGCAATAAACTTATCTTACAAATATACAAACCCACGGTTGACTGAGCATGATAGACTTATTACTTGGTACGAACCTTGTTCGTGTGGATAAAATCCAATGCCAATACCACGCTTCCATCAAGCCTCTTGAAAGAAAATCTCTCCACCAAAACATTATCACCGAACTTCACCTCTTCTAAGATTGCTTGAGAGCCTTGATCCCATCCTCCTCTATTCTCTTCCCATTTGATCCTTTCCCACAAAGCCAAGCTCAAACCGATTCTCTCTCCATTCAAATATCCAGTCTTTATAAACCATACAAAACCATCACTCGACTGATCTGTTTCCTCTCTCATTGTTTCCTTCCCCCTCAACAAAATTCTCTTATTTTCAATCCCACTATACACATTTTCCCAAAATTGTTCTAACGTGACCTCATAAAACATAGATCTCTGCATTTGATCTTTCAGTGCGCTTCCTTCATTCAAGAAAATGAATGGGCAATACCACTTACCGGTGATGACATTTGTTGACATGTTGAGTTTCAGATAATTCAATCTTGTTGTTTCGTTAATACCTAGAGCCTCGCCTAATTGGTGAACCTCCGGCTTGTTCTCATGTAATGTCCAATATTTTTGTCTGAATATCCATGGAGGGAACCCGTCAGAGGCAACCGATTTGGCAGTGAACCTACCTTTGTGGGGTATTATCTCTATTTGCTGGTAGATATCTCTATAGTCAAATGGTTTCGGTTTGACATCTTGTACGCATTGGCAGAAGCAAAATGTGGTCATATTCTCCTCCGTAGAGCATGTATGCACATGCCTGTGGATTGAAAATAAACCGGAGTTCATATTATTTTGTGGTTTTTGATAAATATTCTTTCTGTCTTTTTATTATCTTAAGTTAACAACAGAAATGTTGGTTATATATTATGAAAACAATAGCAATTCATCAAACTTTTGTGGCTTTGTTGAATTTGCATTGGTTATCTAGTTCAGGATTATAAAATAGCGGTTATCTGCTGATGAAAGTCTTAAAAGGCATGCAAAATTTTAGATGGAGATGTTTCCTGTAAAATATCCTAAATGGTCCCATCTATAGCTAGCCTGCTTAATTAACAAATTAACAGAATCAATTGTTCTATCAGATAAAAATTCAAATACATAAACCCAAAAAGAATTAAAATATTAAATTATCCTAAAAGTTTCTTTTAAATTGCTCATTATCTAATCTAAAATTAGTAACTATTTAAAAATAAATTTTTAACAAAGAAAACCAAGTGAATAAAAAGATCTCATGTTTAATTTCAATACAAAATTAACATTATAAATTTGTATTCCTAGATCCAAAACAGAACAAGGCAAGAAAGTTAAAGGATTACCCTTTGCGTTTCCCTTTGGCTACAATCACATAGTAGCGATTAGCCGAGAGCGGTAAATTGATGACTGGTACGAATAACACTGTTTCGTGGTAATAACGTCTGTTCTCCCCCTCTTGCCGAGAAAATTTAACTGTCAAAGTTTTATTCTGGAAAAAGGGCAAATCTCTCACCCTGGTTCCACAACAGAAGCCCCAACAACAAGAATTGGTTTCTTCATCAGGATCTTCTTCTTTTACCACGACATAACCCGAGCTCGGGCCTTCAGGTGGCGGTTGCAATGCGACCTCTGGGGTGGCCTTGAACTCTGAAAGGTATTTTGTGGCATACATCTTTTAGTTCGTTTGCTTGTATGTGTACTGGATTTTGTCGCTATGCTAGCAGATGTGCAATATGTAATGTCTATATGGAGAAACTGTCTAGTGCCTACGGTGAAGCATCCGAAATTAGTTCTTTTCAAAGATAAATATGGTTAACAAATAATATGGATGGATCAGGTATCTAAAGAACTCATATTTGTCATTATTCGTTTGACCTTTGACTTTGACTTTTTTTTTTCCTTTACTTTGCGTGGATGACTTGACAAGCCTTTTGCACCGTGCACGTATTAGTGAGAGAATTTTTTATCCATATAAAACATTAAAAAAAAGATAGAGAAACAAAAAAAGTACCGCTGAATTGTTTTTTTTTTTGGAGAATTAATAATCTCGTTATATTCTTATTTGGTCCATTCTATTAAATCGGTTCTTTTGACAAACTATTTGAGAAAGCTGTATCACTTGCAAGCTAAAAAAATTTAAAATTTGAATTGGTGAAAATTTATCCAAACTAATTTTTTTCTTTAGTTTTCCTATAAAATTAATGAGAAGTGGGGCCACACTAGAATCATAAAAAAACACAGATGTGCCTTCATTTTCGCCAAATGGTAAGGGGTGGTGGGCTCACCTTTTTTTTGTTATTATCCTTACTCCTTATAAAACCACCTTGGATTTTAGAGGAATGAGGAGGCTATCTTCCCAGAGAAGATCTCAGCCTCACATTCAATCAATCTCAACCATTTATTGTTGTTTGATTTTATACCTTCTGTTTTTATGTGGTCTTACGTGTAGAAGCATAAAATTAACTATAAATCTACCCGTTTCAATACAAAACATAATCTCTACGTTAATATTTACAACATATTTTTTTACAATTTTTCTCTGTTACTGTGCGTTCCCACTTCTAACGCGTATTTCTATTAATAAAAATTACGGTATCTATATTTTTATTTCATTTGTTCTGTTCAGATTTATTTCCTGAGTCTAGATGTTCTCCTCTCCCAACAAATACGCCTTGGCGAGATCCAAGGTTCAAAGCTGCCCAAGAGAAAAACCGCCTGGAAGTCCGAGGACTCTTAGTATCGTATCGAACCAGCAGCCTTCGCGCCAAGCGCTGACTGCCCTTGTCCCTTCCCTAGGTCAAAATCAACGGAGCTGCAACCGCGCGCCTCGATCTCTTTCCCTGTTTTCTCCCTTTTCTCCTTCTCGATGACTTCCTCCATGATGGACAACCTCGCGCCTCGATCTCTTTCTCCGTTTTCTCCTTCCCGACGACTTCCTCCATGATGGATTACACAGGTAAATACCGCACGCATTCCAATTTCAGATGTTAACCGACTCTTCTCTATATATATACATATCAAATTCAAATTGGTTTTTCTCTCAAATTGTAGTTGCTTTTTTCTTTGCGATTTGCATTTCCACAATCACCCTCATACCCCCTGCTGCACATTCGTTGATGTTCCAAGGAAATTGGAAGGTACCGACACAATGTTTCTTTATTTTTTTTCTTTCTTTTGCGTTTGGGGTTTACTTGATTATACTAAAGAAATTTCAAGAGATTTCTTGGCAAAAACAGCCAAGCCATCGCAAGAAATCAAGAACAAACAAATTTTCTTACTATCCCAAATTTTTTTGTCATTGCAAATCTTTGTATATGGCGCAAAATAACAAGTTTCAGATTTTGCACCAGTACAAAAAAATTAAAATAATGCTGCTGGA
Organism: Carex kokanica; assembly: GCA_025461125.1. Taxonomy (NCBI): domain Eukaryota; kingdom Viridiplantae; phylum Streptophyta; class Magnoliopsida; order Poales; family Cyperaceae; genus Carex; species Carex kokanica. The sequence continues at coordinate 876,267 of JAJGRX010000902.1, read as the reverse complement.
TGTGAGCACCATTTAAATCTGAAACCTGCTGTTGGATTGGAGTACCAACAATGAAGGACCAATACTGGCTGTATAGTACACAGTAGTAATAAATTTGGGTACCAAAGTTAATTTGGCCATGGAGCATATTTGGAGGCAAAAAACACTTTCTTTAAGTATATTGAAGCGCATCAGGGGCTGTAAGAGGCTTGTTTTGGCATACAATTTGGATTTGGACTTGAGAGGATATATAGTTCATATTTCTTGATTTTAAACACACATTTTCTCATTAATTTTGTTAATAAGTATATGTGATCTTATAGTATACTTATAGTATAATATATGAACAGCAATTATGCGAAGTTTCATAATTTTTACCATTTTATTTCTATTTTTAAAGGTGTCAGGAATGCAGAGGGGCATAATTGTAATATGTGCAGTATAATATGTTGTTTTTCCATTTTTAAAAGTCTAACTTTGAAATTAGCTAGAAAATAGTAGAAAAATCCAAATGATGCAAAGTTTGTGTCTATTCTGTGTGCCTTCAAGTCTTCTACATATTGGTATAGTTTATTTTACAATATGATCCCTATATCAGCCTGCACTAGCTGTTTTAACAGATCAGGTCATTTCACCTCTTTTTTCTGCTTGCATTGTACCAGTAGAGCCTTAATTGGTTCTCACTTGAGTTTGGTGCTGGTACCAACATGATATTGGTCTGTTTAAACTATGAACAGGTTATTTACCATACTTTGGCTACCATGGATCAAAAGAGGCACTGGTACCATGCTTTTCTTACCAGTACCATGATGAATATGCATAGAGGACCTTGGAAAATTACATAATATTATCTCACATATTCCTTGGTAGGATAGTGGTATATGAAAAATCATAGAGCATCATTTCAAGGGGTTTAAAGATGACCCTCTTCTCATTTGCCCTGACAATCATTAATTATGCAATTAGGTCCTCATAATGAAATACAATATGCTAAAAAGATAAGTAAAGATCATGATCTGTATGGGGAGATGGTAGTTAAACATCAATCCCTAGCAAATCAGTCTTTTTACCTTTCTTTTTAGTATATTGTCATGAAGTTCACATTTTTATTAATTTCATATTAAAAGAAAGTATATAAAGATGCTGTCAAATGAGAGGATGGTAGTTAAACATCAACTCCCAAAGTCATTTCTTTTTATACTTCTTAAAATATGAAATAGTCACTTTATTTATATTTTTTATTCTTTTTAATGTGCTTGTGTGCTTTCAGTTCTTATAACAAAGAGGAAAGTAAAAAAAATAAAATAAAATAAAAGGGAGAGGTAGAGAAGAAGAAGAGAAAAAAGATAAAAAAATAAAATCCTATCGGCTTCTTTTATCACTAGACAAATACTAACAGATCTTATCTAAAAAAAAATAAAAAATAGTGGACCGCCCCACAGATCTTATCTACTAACAGATCTTTTTGTTGTAGCATTTCCTTTCAACTAAATTGTCTAACTGTCAATATACTGACACCAGTGATTTCTTGCAGAACATTGCAATTAGCTGACAGAAAGAGGTTTCTAGGAGCTTTTTCGACTGAATAGGCGATTACAATTGTCCTTGCAACTCTTTACAGGTACTCTCTTCCTTCTTTTTATTTTTTAGACAGTTCATTTAGTTTTGTTATATACCAGTATTGGCTTGTTTGCTTGCTTTAACTTGGGATATATCAGTACATGGGATATATCAGTACTGGCACGTGAAAACAAAGAGATCGATCTAATTCAGTTCCCTCTTAATTCTTAAATAAGAAATGGGATCACTCTAATTCAGTTGCCTTATGAATATCCTGCTGTGCCCAGTCCCTCTTAAACTTTGAAGTGAACTTGATTTCAGTTTTTAACCTTATTCATGTTTGTCCCTTTACTATGGATCAATAGTTCTAAATATTACTATTATTTGTTTCAAGTTTTCTTGTGCTGTCTTTTCTTGATCTTGATGATATCATTTTGTACATCAAATTAGTTTCTTCCAAACTTGATGAATTGTTTCAGAGCCATCATCTGTTTCATGTTGCAATTTTATTAGTAGTCATATGGCCTTTTATGGAGATTTTGAGTTCAAACCATAAAATAGAATTACTAAGTGATAAAATATTTCTATAAAATATTGTTAGTGCTGATGTTTTTGCTTATAAGAAATTAATGCTATTTGCTTTATTTTTGCTTCAAGGGTACATGAGAAATTAATCCTATTTTATTTCCAATGATTTTTTCTACTGTATGTTTCTGACTATTTTTTTTTTTTGCATAAAAACCATATTTAAATAAAAACAGCAAGTTGTAGAGACTTCAGTTTTAATTTTCAATCCGTTAATTTATGCAACCACTTGATTAGTAAATGTATGGAGTACCTATTTTACCCTTTATGTATACCCCCCCCCCCCCCCCCCCCTCTCTCTCTGTTTGTCTGTATCTTTGTCTGAGGCGTGGAAACTAGAAATGAAATGAATAACTAAATTAAGGTTTTAATTAAACTTCAGGAGCAGAGGAAAGATTGGTGGGTCTCTACCGAATGACTCTTGTTAATTCAAATTTTACCTCCTTTGAAAATTATCTCTGACTGATCCCTGATCAACTTGATATTCCAGAACAAAATTTGCATTCGCATCTATGTTAACATAAACTGGCAAAAGTTACAACATAGTAGGATATACAAAGATCTTTACTGGTACAGCTGTAGCCTCAAAAACAGTTCAATTGAAACCAAACCGATGAGCGTAGCTATAAGCCATAAAATGCTCCAAAATTACATATACAGTTAGGGTACACCATGACCAACACCACTACGACATCTATTACTTTTGCAATTTTGCAGAAATATGTTATGCGGTAGTTATTTTGGACGTAAAAATTGATCTTTTAAAATCACCCCAGAAATTTTATGATACTTTAAAAAAAGAGAAATTTAGATATATGCCCATCATAACTTCATCAATTAATTACCAATCAAAGAACTGTGGCTATGTTACATTGCTTTTAAAATTGACATGTTTCTTCTCTCTATATATCTCTCCTTCAAAATCAGCGATCTCGACCGTGGTCTCTTTTGTGCAATCTTCGAGCTCGAATATTGTGAGTACACAAGGGTTCTTCGTCTCTGTTGAGGTACTTTTTTCTTTTGCTTTCTATTTGTGTCTTTTGTATGACATGTCGAATAGCTCGTAAAGTTTATTTTTTAATATTTAAGTGATGAATTGACCTTTCATTTAGCATTATATCTTATTGAGTATGATTTCATGCTCGACTCTGTTTAGAAAAGGGTTTATGAGAACATCCTGAGTTGATAGCTCTTGGATTGGTTATAGTTTAAGTAGGCAGTCCCCTTTCAGTTTAACAATTATATATTCTCACATTTTTTTTAATTTATTCTGCATGTTGATCTTACATAAAGTCAACACAAAGTTTTACTGTTTTTTCACAACAAATTTGTAAATAAACAGAAAGTGATGACCTTTTCGTATAAATAAGAGTTTCTTTATGGCAGTCGAGCAATGGGTTTTAAGGTGGAAAAATTTGCTGAACTTCATTGTCTAAATTACTTCTGGTGGGATATGAATATCTTGCGAGTGCATTTCATGATGAAGACTCACCATAGTAACAGGCTTTATTTAGTCCTCCTAGATAATGAAGGAAAAATAGAATATCATTTGCATTATTTTGATATTATCATTATATAGTTCAGATTAATTAATTTAGTTATCATCATTATATAGTTCAGATTAATTAATTTAGTTAATTTAGATTATTGTTTGTATTATTTTGTATTAGCAGAATGTTTGGTTTTGTATGTTTATATTTCTCTCTACTATCAAGACTTAATATAATATGCTGCTGAATGAAATGAATGTCTAAGGGCCTTTTCAAACAAAAAATAAAAATAAAAAAATTGATAACTAAAAATTATGTTTCCCCGTGGCGGAGCACGGGCACTTTGACTAGTATGAATAAAAGAAAGAAAAGAGGGATTTGGATCGGTAAACTTTTTATAGATTTAAAGTTAATTTTATCGATTTAAAGTCAAATTTTAAATAAAATTTTTATCGATCCTTCTATGTATAAAAAACAAAGATATTCTGTTTCTGTTTCTTTTTTTTAATGTTTTCTATAAATTAAATTCTTCATGTAGAAGTCATCTAAAAGCTGAAGATTTTTTTTTTGTCAATAGAAATCCTAAAAAAAAGAGAGAAATATAAAGAGTATCAATAAATTTTCACTAATAGAATGATTAGTACAAATTTTGCTGATCCAAAAGTGTGGATCAGTAGAATTCTTACCGATTTCAAAATAGTTTTGTTTAGTTTTCTCTATTACAATATAAAAAATTTAGATGTACTAGAAGATCTCTATCTATTTTTCTAAAAGTATATTATATTTAGAGAGAAAAAATGAACAACTAGTTTGGTCCAAACTTCAAAACGGTATATTACTACTGATCCTTCTACTAATGAAAATATATTTGTACTTTTTTATTTTTTCGGGAGCTGCTATTTTAAGCTCTCAAATTGCAACTTTGAGAGCAGAGAGAAATTATTTTTATATATACCGAATTTGTCCTTAATTACAAATTACAACTCTCTTGTTTTGTCTATCTAAATTAAAATCATGAACCTTAAAGAAAAAAAGAAGGTATTCAATGCACAAAAAAGAATTGGCCGGACAATTTTATGATAGTTATTAATTAATTAAAGAGATAAGGTGGAAGAAAAATAATGGTTGAGGAGGTGATCATTCTGATAGAGATAATTTTTTGGTGTCTCTAGTTTTATTAGTGTTTGTGTTAGAAAAAAAAAATTCTACCAGTATATATAATTCAATCAATATACCCAAGACTTACTGAGTCGAAAAAAAAATAAAAAAAAATGAAGAAAAAAGTTAGCTAAAAAAAACAAAAGAAGAGAAAAAAAAGGGAAAATTAGAATTGGATTTATGTTAGGAAAGTTGGTGTTCCAAAAACTTAGTGCCGACACGGTTGATAGCTGTGGGAATTTAAGAAAATCATTTACGCGGGAGGGTTCTCCGTCCTTTTTTTTTTTTGGGGGGGGGGGGGGGGGGGGGGGTTGTGGGGGGTGGTGTATGAAGTTCCACCTCATGAGTCCACTCACTAAAAAATGGTCGTGACCGCCATGCCATTGGAAGGTTGGAAGACTTGAGATATGGTCCAGCAAGTCTAACCATAGTGCTGCACGCTGTATTATGTTATTCTCACTTTCAAATACATGCACATAGAGAGAGGTATGGAATGGAATGTAGAACCCAAGTGCAGAGGACGAATTGTATGTGCGGCAAGGGTGGTTGATGGCTTGTCCATAGAATATCATGTCGGCGTTGAACTTGTATGTGTCATGCATACCAGCTCGACTTATTAAATGGCTGGCCCATGCCCTGGTTTTCAAAGTAGGGGCACATGTTCATCCACTGGTTCATGCTGCTACAATTGCGGATTAGTGGCTCGCTAAACCGGGCCATAGGTCATATATGTAAAAAAGGGGCAATATCAGGGTCGCATTAATTGTTTGGATTGGACTGGATGAACTACTACTACTGAGTTTGCGAAACTATCAAAATTTGGACTGTAAGAGAAGAACATGTAGCATGTTACAGAGAAGAAGGTTCATGGTTAAGACCTCAAATGTAGATTGTAAGGTAGTAATGATACTTACATTTATTCATTTGATACTGCTTAATAGTGTCACATACACTGTATATGACGCGTGGCACATACACTGTATACGACGCACTACGTCACCACTCCAAGGATTAGTGCAAGAATAGCAATTTTTGAGTTAGTGGTTGAGAATAGTGCTAACCCAAGTGGTTTGAGAATAGCGCTAACTTTGGACTATTCGGGTTAGTAAAAATGTCGTTTGGATTGTATATTTGGAATAGCGATGGAGGAAATTAATAAAATAATAATTAAACTAATCTTATATATAAACTAATATTATATTACATTTAATATTTAAAGTAAAATTATATTGGGACCGACTAACTATCCCCCAAGTCATTTCCCCCATTCATCCCCTAGTCAATAATTGTCTTTGTTGACTACTAATTAAAAGGGGACTACAAATTTCAGCACTAAAAGACAAAACAAAACGCGTCATTATCGGCGAGTGCAAGTATTCATATATAACACACCAAATATTCATATCTAAGATATCAAGTATTTAAAAAAAAAACTTGATACATTACTCATCCATCTTTTACACGTTTTTAGATGTGGTTTTTTTTCTCCGTTCACTCTAACCAATATATCTGACAATCTGTGAGGAATTTTACAAATCTAAAATCACGAACGTCTTCTACACAATTTTCTTTTTCAAATGAGATCCATTATGACATACTTTCGAGTTGTCCGTTGCACAAGTATTCATACCTCATCGGTATTTCACTAATAAAAACTGAACACATCATTCACTCATTTTTTACCGATTGAACTTTCATTACCACTCAATCACTAGAAGTGTCCAGTACACTCTATTTTTCTCTTCGGTTTCCTTGTCCGATCCAGCCCACTTACTCACTGGAAGTGTCCAGTACACTCAATCACTGGAAAAAAAAACTGGACACATGTAAAAGATGAGTGTGTGATGTATCCAGTTTCATTTTTCAAAATACTTGATATCTTAGGTATGAATACTTATTTGACGAAATATGAATACTTGCTCAACGTGGTATGAATACTTGGACGAGATATGAATACTTGCACTACGAGGTACAAGTACTTGCGCGATGGATAACTCAAAAGTACTTCATTATGGATCTCATTTGAAAGAGAAAATTGCGTAGAAGACGTTTGTGATTTTAGATTCGCAAAAGTTTTCACAGATTGTCAAAAATATTGGTTAGAGTGAACGGAGAAAAAAAACCACTTCTAAAAACGTGTAAAAGATGGGTAAGTGATGTGTCCAGTTTTGTTTTTTAAATACTTGATATCTTAGATATGAATACTTAGTGTATTATATATGAATACTTAATGTATTATATATAAATACTGCGCGCGTTAGTTGTAAAAAATTTCAAATGGAAGTAGTCCCCACATAATTAATGATTGATACGCGTTTTCTTTTGTCTTTTTGTGCTCGAAGTTGTGGTTCCCCAGATAATTAATGATTAGGGGATAAATGGGGGAAAGACACCGGGGAAATAAATCTTTTCTCTATTATATTACATTTAAAATAATATTTTTTAATACTAATCTAATCTAATATGATATTATATTTATTTAATACTAATTTAATATTTAAACTAATATTATATTATATTTAACATTTAAACTAATATTATATTACTTTTAATATTTAAACTAATATTATATTATATTTTATCTAATATTTTATTTACTACTAATATAATATTTTAAATAATATTATATTACATTTAATATATAAATTAATATTATATTATATTTAATAAACCATTTTTTTAAGAAAATTAAGATTGACATTAATGTAAGAGAGAAGCATATTTCAAATTAGAAATTTGGATAATTTTGTGTTAATATAAAAGACTGTTGTGCTAATAGATATTGTGTTGATAGAAATTTAGAGCAAACTAATTTGTCTGTACATCACAAGTCACTTAAATGCTATGTTGCATGGATACGGGTACGGGTATCGTATCGGATACGATACGGATACGGCGATACGACAATTTTCAAAAATCCTGGATACGATACGTCAATTATATATATATGTGTGTATTTGTGTGTGTGTGTGTGTGTGTGTGTGTGTGTGTGTGTAGAGAGTAGAACTAGGGTGTTCCTAAGCTCACCAAGCCTCTCATGAGCTCAACTCTAAAACCTATCGAATTGACTTCAAACGATATTTCCAAATCGTTAGATATTCAATCTATATTAAAATGTGCTTGGAGACCAAATTTTACATTTTTTGGAATTTTTTTACTATTTATTAAGCCGGTTTGAAAATCGCTGTTTTTATTAAAATTCTACACCATTGGAAAACATCGGTTTTCAAACCGGCTTAATAAATAGTAAAAAAAATTCAAAAAATGTAAAATTTGGTCTCCAAGAACATTTTAATATAGATTGAACATCTAACAGTTTGGAAATGTCGTTTGAAGTCAATTCGATAGGTTTTAGAGTTGAGCTCACGAGAGGCTTGGTGAGCTTAGGAACACCCTAGTTCTACTCTCTCTCTATATATATATATATTATTTTTATTATTTATATATTGTATTTAGATAATCATAAAAAATTTAATTAAAGGTTAAAACTATAAAAAATTAAAGGTTTAATCTAAGTATATATTACATACTATAACTATTGGAATAATACACAAGTTAAACTGTGGCGCAGTGGTAAAGCTTTTGGGCGGAATGGGAGATGTCCCAGCTTCGAATCCTGTTGGGCACCAAAAAAATTTCATTTAAGCGCCGGTGTTTGCACGGCTCACGATGCGGGCCGGTTCACCTACGTGGCTCATGGGCGCGGTTCACTTGCGCGGCTCACGCGTGTCTGCCGTATCCCGCTGTATCCACACATAATTGTCATATCTTGAAGTGTCAACGGAGTATCGACGATCGTATCAAACGAGTAAGGATACGCCATGTAGGCGGATACGCCAGCTGGCGTATCGGATACGTATCGTTGCCGTATCGGGCGCGTATCGGTTCGGATACGTGTCCGACACGGGTACGGAGCCTATATTGGAGTATCCGAGTAACATAGCTTAAATGTAATCAATCGAATTCTATGATATCTAAAAAGTTCACTTGGAAAGAGAATTTGCATAAAAAAACAATGATAACACTATTCTTAGTTACTCTGATACAAATTGGGCAAGTAGTGCTGATAGAAGGTCTACAATTCGATATTGCACGTTTGTTGGAGAAAACTTAAAAAACCTGAAAAAACAAGAAACAAAATGTTGTGGCACGATTCAGCACAGAAGTTGAATATCAATCGATGACATCCACAACAAGTGAACTCACATGGTTAAAACAATTGTTACAAGACATGAGAATACAAGTCAAACGTCCCATAACGATGTATTGTGGTAACAATACGACAAGACGTATTGCATCAAACTTAGTTTTTCATGAAAGAACAAAGCACATAGAAATCGATTGTCATTTCATACAGGAAATAGTTCAATTCAAAGAAATCGAATCACCGTATGTAGATAGTAAAGAACAACTTATAGATTTTTCACCAAAACACTAAATGGAAATACTTTTTACATGAAGTTGGGTTCTTTCGGCTTATTCGAACTCAACTTAAGAGAGAGTGTTGAAGATATCAAACTCAATCCAATTGAATCCCTTACAGCTCTCAACCTTACATAAGTAACCCAATAATTAGAAAATTTAGCTGGTGCAAATTGAATTAGAATATAGCTATATTAAGTGGTGCACTACTAGAATCTTGACTTATTACATGGGCTGCACTTACTTGTTACAAGGGTGTGAAGAGCCCATGCAAAAGAAATGACGTTTCTGACACAATAATACTTGTTACAAGGGTATTCCATGTAAAAAGTAACGCATGTAACAAATCTGATGTTTAACCATGTAATTGTCTCTTATCGGCCCATGTAACTAATAATTGTTGACCCATGACCCGCCAGCGATGCCAAATAGTATATTTTAATGAAGGTCCATGCTAAAACATCATCGCATGCCCTTGTAATAAGTCTACAGAATTGAGACGAAACAGTTGCAAGGGCACGCCCATGTAATAGGTTTTGATGATGTTTTTTTTATTATTTTATTCGAAAGGTCCATGTAAGAAGTTCTACACTGCCCATGTTATTAATTTACAGAATTGAGACTAAACAGTTGCAAGAGCTTACCCTTGTAACAAGTTTTTTTGATAAATTTTTTATTATTTTATTCTAAAGGTCCATGTAAGAAGTCCTACACTGCCCATGTAATTAATCTGGATTGTCGAGAATTATTAATTACATGCACCTACTCATGCTACAAGTTTCGAATTCCTGAGTAGAGCCTTTCCTGTATTTATTTGATCTCTCCCGAGGGAAAGCCGCCAAAGATCTTATCGATTGTGGGTGGATACTTAACCCATTCCAAAATGCCTGTCCCATCGCTTTCGCATTTTCACTAGCAAAGAATATGAGCACTTTGATGTGACTTTGAGTTCAATTGATGGATACGAAAAGATGTGTGAGTTTCTTATTTCAAGTTGAATATATTTTGTAATCACAGCAATATATTAAAAAGTTAATGAGATACACAAATAATAGAGAAGAAGATTAAAAAGTAAATGAGATACTCAATTTTTTTAGCAAAGTTCAATTTTTTTAGCAAAGTTGGTCTCCGAGCACATTTTAAGTGTAAATCTCCAGATATTTAGCAAAGTTCAATTGTTTTTTTTTACACTTTTACCTAGCAGACATATACCAAGCCTGATGGTTCTACTTACCCAGCATGCAATTGATACTGCTTCCAACCCAGTTCAAATTTGGAATGTGCAAAGTAAGCTTAACACTAGTCTCAGTTTGAGCAAGCAAGCACAAAAAAGTGATGCAAAGTAAAAATGAAATTACAGTACTATACAACTCCCGTACGTGCTGATACTTAATCTTAGCACAAGGTTAGCAAGACTCAAGATACTAGTCCTAAAGATTAAGAAAATTAAGTTAATTATTGTATTCAAGATACTAATCCTGAATTGACCTCGCAAGCCAAAACAACAATAGAAGAATACTATTAGTTTGTCAGTTGGCACAAAACAAATGAAGCAGCTAATCCTTGAATATTATAATTAAACCAAGGAAAATTCAACTTGATTTCATTTTTCAGAAAAGGCCAAACCTGAATTTTCTTTACTGTGCTCAAACTTTTTTACTGTACAATAATTGTTTCTTAAATTGCTCAAAGTAACCAACATTGCATTAGATCTAGATTAGCTAAAACAATAGAGACACTAGCACCTCTTTGAATTTTCTTTACTGTGCAATAATTCGTGCTTACTGTCGAAGCAGATAATTACTATCTGATGATTATTGCACCGGTCAATATCAAGATTGACTCAATAGTAGACTGCAAGAAAGCAACAAAAGTGTTAATGAAAAAATATGAACTATATTTTAGGTCTAAATAGTAATTTTTCATAGAACTAGTACAATATGTATTATCTTAAAGGCACAAGTATGGTCTGTTTGAAAAAAAAAAATTCCAATCCAAGTATATATATGTATAACTTATTGCTCTCAATTTCTACTCTCTCAAAGCTCCAAAGGTAATCACAAAAATTGGCAAATTGTAAAAGGAGAAATTACCATCAATAGGTACACCAAAAACAACAGCTATGGTAGGAGCATCAAAAGCTAAAGAGTTACACTCACCTTTGTAAAACTTTAGGCCCCTCTCTCTAGTGCCTCACAATTTTCTTCGATTGTTTGCACCTGCTTTGCATTGATAGTTAGTCAACCATTTAATTTACTTGTTCTCAATTTAAACCACAAGTTTCAAATTAAATTAAATTTGCTGCAATTTAAGTGAACACCAAACTAAGCTACTAAGGCTATGCTAATTTCTGCTAGTGCGATGTAAATTATAAATGAACTTCTACGTGAAATTCCCCTTTTTTTAGCTGACCATGATGGTATTTACAATCCTCCTCACAGCTATGCTAGAACTTTACACCATTACAGAAGAACAATATATAGAAAATGAAACCCCACACACACAAAATAAAAAATTAGCTGCGCTCTGAGCGGGTGTAGTTTCTGATAACAGGTTCTTCGAAAGACCCATACTCTTGAAGCAATTTGTGAATTGAATTCCCTGAGACGTACTTGAGAAATACTGACAGTCTGTCATCAGTCTGTTCCATCAAAAATTATATAATTAATTCACACTTTCAAAATTATATAAACTTGTACAATTCAAAAAAAGAAAGAGAGAGTTCCACACTTTCTACAAGTTATGAGAATAGAGAAAAAAAATAGAAAAAGACTAGACCAGATTGGTACTTACTAGCTTGCTGCCATAATATTGCACAATGTTTGGATGCTTGAGCTGACTAAGTAAAGATATCTCCTGCCAATTGTAATTAGTGGACAGAGAATATATATGTTATTATCATCAAAGAAAAACGTGGTTGATCTATCAAAGAAAAAATAAAAGTAAGATGACCTACCTGGTTGAGTTGCCTAAGGCATTCTCTTGAATTATTATCATCAATAATAACTGGTACTTCTTTAATCGCCGAGCATGTAAACCGGCCTCATAATTTAAGCACTTTGCAAAGCATGTAAACCAGCCTTATAATACCACACCAGTTGCCTTATTCACGTATGACTAAGGAGGAAATAGTAGTACCTATACTGGTACAGTAAGTGACCGACAAACAACATGAACAAAACATTTAGGCATTTCCACAAATACCTTCTGTGCAACACATTTACAAAGCAATTCTATTAAACTAGTTAAAAACCTAATTTAATCAACCTAATTTAACAACTCAGTTTAAGGGTTTATTTTTAAAGTTAATCTTCGTACCTGTTTCTCCGATCTACGGCAACAGCGAAAGTCTAAAGAGAGTGGTTTGGTGATCGCCCTCGTAGCCAAGAGAGAGTGGAGAGGTCAGTGACGGTGACTGCGATCAGATTTGCTTAGAGAGTTGAGGGATGGTGGAGAGGAGTACTGAGGGTTTCGATTTGGTTTTGAAGGAGAGGGGGTGGGTTTGGATTTCAGAAAAATCACCAAGTATCCAAAGAACAAATATCTCTCTCTATATCACATTTGCTTAGAGACTCCTACCAACAAATTTGTATCGCCTGAGGTAACCAAATTTCTTAATTTTACATTGGGACGTCGGATCAGTTTTGCACGGATATTGAAGGATCTACTGCCTTTCACGTAGGGGGATGTAAACAGAAATATTAAGTTACCTAAGAGAATTTGGACTCCTACCCACAACCTCTAAAATGGACACCTCCTTTGAAATTAAGACCATTCATCTCCCATTGAACGGCTTAGATTTACAAATCTAAAATTTAAGTAATAATTGTATAGCAAAATAGTATGAAATTTTTTTAAAATAAATATTTTCTACTTTTTTACATCATGTATGGCCAAATATTACTTATAATTTATAAATGTCAATTTTATGTAATTTCATTGTTATTTGCCTCTTAAAATTGAGCCAATAATTTCATACCGTTCATTTTTAACTTATCAATCAACGGTCGATTTGCAATGAATTGATTCTAAGTTTGTTTTAAAATGATTAGGATAAAACTATGAACATAAGCAACACAAAATTTCTCGAATTTAATTATGTCTGAGCTTCGATCCAACGTGAAGTGTTTACGGCCCTTCGATGTTTCAATATTCTGTCAACTCGATAGATAGGTAAATGAAAAAAAAAAATTCATCAAACTTTGCTATAATAAAATAAATGCAGTGCTCTTTAATTTCAACAGTTTCGATCAACCAGCAGTCGAAATATTCACTTGTCTTCATCAACTCACAAAACAAGAGTTTATGTTTTATGTTCATTCATATAGGATATAAGTCATAAACTCTAGTTTTGAGAGTCGATGAAGGCGCGCATAAAATAAGTCGTACGTTGGTTGATCGGAACCGTTGAAATTAAAGAGCATTGCATTTATTTTATTGTAGCAAAGTTTGATGAAATTTTATTTTCATATACCTATCCATCGAGTTGACGGAATATTGAAACATCAAAGGGTCGTAAACACTTCACATTGGATCGAAACTCAGACATAATCAAACTTCAAAAAATTTATGTTAACTTCGTTTAATGTTTTCTCTTGATCATTTTAAAACAAACATGATATAGTTTCATTGCAGATCGATCGTCAATTGCTCACGTGAAAATGGACGGTCAACAAATACTAACACTTGTTGAAGAGACAAATAATGATGAAATTCTATAAAATTGATAATTATAAGTATGATTTGACCATAGAAACCGTAGAAAATTTGAAAATATTTTTTTTGAAACTTTTTAATATTATTTGTTGTGCATGCATTATCTAATTTTATTTTGTTTCATTTTCATAATATTTTCCTAAAAAAAATTGTTATACATATGCAGATCACAAAATTTTTTTTGTTTCACTTTTAATTTTATTTTGACTTTAAAAATAAATTGATTTTATAAAAGGCACTCAACTTAATTTATTTTATAGTAAGTTTTTATTTTTTTTGTATGTCATATAATCCAATGGAAATGATTTTTTTTTTATAAACTTTACGTCCCCCAGCCTAATATTTTGTTCTAAGATCGGAACTTCTGAATCAAGTATTGGATACTCTATTGAAAATGCGGAGCTTTATTTAATTCTCTTATTTTTTCATTGTTGAAGTTCACTTCTCCCTCTCAATTTTCACTTCTCCCTCTCTGTCTAATATTTCGTTCCCCGCCTCTCAGCCTCTTTCTGATATTTCTCTCCCCGCCAAACCCTAAATCCCCACAAAACTCAAAATCCCCCGCTAATTTCTTATCCCTCCCAAAATTTGATAATTTCCCTCTCATATTTCGTCACAAAATTTTCGTTCCCCGCTCAAACGCTAAACCCTTAGTCGATCCCACGCCCAGCCATTTCCTCTCAGGCCTCAATCAGTCGTTCCCCGCACCCTACTTCCTCTTAGCCACATCCCCTCTCCTCCGCCAAGCCACTCCACCCCTAGTGTTCTCTCAAACCCGCCTTCTTTTCAAAATGAACTCCAGCGCTGGATGGGCTTCAGAGCTAGGGTTCTAGCGCCGAGACGTAGCTCCGTCGATTGGAAGCTGTCCGCCAAGCTAGGGTTTGGAGCTTGGGTTCCGACGCCGAGGTGTAATATCTTTTAATCTCTTTTTGTTCGGAGCTAGTTGCCAACATCCACTACCGTAAGTGATCTCATTTAATTGCTAAATTCGAATTTATAAAATATGTGAAAGGCTTGAGTTTTTGAGTAAATTTTATTGCATTGATGCATGCATTTTAAGTGTTTGATGAATTTCCCAAATGAAACTAGAATTTTAGTTGAGAGAAGAGGGGTTGTAAATTGTTGCCATTGATTGCCAATTACTGGTAACATATAGGAATTAGTGGTTGTTGATTTTGTTAGAGCAGTGGGGTTATCAAAACTATGTTAGGGTTGTTTTTTTTCTAAACTATGCTATTAATGTGGTAATGAAGAAAATAGTGCAATTTTTATGATTTTAAGATTATTGGTTTGCAATCTCAGATTACGGATCTTGTTTAATATACTTGATTATGAATTTTGGCATGAGGGAACCTTAGTTGAGCATGTTGTTGCAATTATTACAGTTTCTATTAGTTAGAAGCTATTAATTCCTTGACCATTTCCATTACTAATTAAAAACAACTGGATGGTGTGGTTGAGTTTTGTTTTTCTGTTTTGCTGTTGTTTCTAACCTCTCTTTTTTCACACTGTCTCTTTCTTTCTGTACAAAAAACAACTAGATTGGTTCCAAGGCTTGGTCGGCACAGCCTTCTCCACCGTCGTCAAAACTGCAATTTGAAAGCACTTACGGTAAATCTGCCTAAATTGTTTTGTTTTTCCTTGTCTCAGTCATGCTCGTGGTGACATGTGGGTTGAGCCATTGTGTTTAAACCGTTTTAGTTCGGTCCAGTTGTTTAGTAATCTTACAAAGGCATTCTAAATTAGAAAATGTCAAAAGGTTCATATGTATATCCTTCTTGCTTACAAGGTGTTTGATGGATTGCCTCAATGAATTTTTTATTTTGAAACCTTTTTTTTACTTGCCAAAATTTAAATAACTTCTCTTTTTCATGTAAATCATGTAAATTAGTAAATATGAAATAAATTAGAAATGCAAATTTAATGTAAATCATGTAAATTAGTAAATATGAAACAAATTTTATTTTAATTTAAAAGTGCATGGGAGTCTTTTAATTTCATCTTAAGTTTGTTTCATGTCATGTTCTTATGTGCATGAGTGACTTTTGGTCAAAGAGTGAAAGAATGGAGATTGTAATTGAAGCTGACAATGTGAAGGATTGGGTCTACAAAGGAGAAGTTGAGGGATCCCTCTTGAATCAAACACTCCTGCTTCGATTAATTTGATTCTACTTGGATATGGTAGGCTGCTTCCTATTTTAGATTATTCTTATATCTTACGAAGAAAAAAGTCATGTTTTTTTTAATTTGTTCAACAAAATTCAAACTTGTTCAGCATTATAAGATGATAAAAAAATTATTATTGTGGGTGTTGTGCGCACACCAATGACTTGCTCGGTTCTGTCTTCTCTCTCTGCAACTAAACTCGGCTCAATTGCAATTAGAAGTAAGATAAGTTTTTATTTTTATATCAATTGTGATGCTTCTTGCCTCTAGAAAAAGAGAAGCTAGAAGTGTATATATCATCTAATTTGTTTACCTTTTGAAATTGTAAACCAACTGTGTGTGTGCAGCTTCCTCCCAATTTTTTTTTGTGTTTTTTGTTGAATTAGTAGGAGAAATGCCTAGCATTTGCTCATGATTAATGAAAAAGACTACAAGGTTTTAATGTTTGGTTTAATTTTGCTTCTTTATTTGGTGTATTTTAAAACAAGTAATGGATTTATTTGTTATATGCAGATGAAAAACAGGATCGCGACACTTGCATAAAATTTGCTAGAAGGGTAAGATTCCTTTCTTTAGTATATGGCGCCTCCATGTGGACTTGTCTTGTATTGGTATATCTTGTTACAGTGCATATTAGGTTAAGGAGTAAGAATGCCTTCACTCCTAGATTCCAAGTGGTAACTAAAATGTTAGAGTTTTGTACCAGCATTTACATGCTGGTACAAGACTTATCTGTACAAGCATCAATTCGCCAACTAATTTACCTCAACTTCCCTTAATGAAATTGAAGAATGATCAATTTACTTTTAATAAAACTCAATCCGCATCACTTTAGAGACCGATCAAATTGAGAAAGAGAAATTTAACCATTAACAGTCCGGCTTTTTTCATACTGTGCAATTAATAGGTGCAATTTTGAATCCTTAATTATTTTTTTTACTTGAGCAATCCTTCAATTTGATCTCAAATTTTTGCTTTCAAGGGACTTCAAGGTTCAGCAGAGAAGTCTTAAGGTCCATTCATTCACATTATGCAATCCAAGTTCTTTTTTTTATCTGATGTTTAGTTTTGCTTAGAGGGTGTTATTAATACATTGGAAATTCATATTGATTATTGAGTTGACAACTTAAATTAAGTACATTTGTGGTATATATGTTTGTAATAGTGCAGTTTATATTATGCGATGTTAATATTAATTGTTGTGCTATGTTTATGTTTTCTGTGATTGATTATGTTTTCTGGAATTGTAATTGATTATTGCATGTTTCTAATATTATGCTTGAATGTGGTCATTACTTGCGTTGCATGTTTATAATAAGTTGAAAGAATATGGTTTAATTGGTAAAAGTTACATTGGGTTTCCAAATGCATTTAGAATTTGCATCTCCATTCTAATCTGGTGGGGCCCGCCTTCATTAACTATGCAAATAAACAGTGGGGGCCACCTTCTCTACCTATGCAATTATCCAGTTCCCTTACCTTGCAATAAACTGTGGGACCCATGTTTTCTAACCATGCAATTACTCAATTCTCTATCCTTGCAAATACTAAGATGGGGCCCATGCTTTTTAACCATGCAAATACTAATATAGGGCCCACGCTCTATATCCTCGCAAATACTAAGATGGGGCCCATGTTCTTTATCCTTGCAAATACTAAGATGGGGCCCACGCTCTTTAACCATGCAACTACTTTCTGTAGGTGCCAAATCTCAGACTTGTTGCATACGTCAATTTTACATGCGCAAGCTCATGTAACAAGTTTTGGTAAAGTTATTACAAGGGTAGTCCATGTAACAAGTTCCAAATCTAGTATTTATATGGAGGCTTATAACATGCGTACTTGTAACATGGGTAGCCCATGTAACAGGCCTTTTTCGGGCCTGTTGCAAGGGTCCGCTCATGCAACAACTAAAATCCTGCCCTTGTAATAAGGTCAGATTCTAGTAGTGGTGTAAACGGCTAATTAATTGTAGATTAGGAAATATCAACTACTAGCTTGTTGGCCTATATAAACGGATGTAATTTACAATGTAAAGAGAATTGAATCAATACAAACAAATTCTTTTATCTCACTGTTATTTGAAACAGATATCATATGTTCAAGTTCAATAATGTAATTTCCTTGGAGAGTTCTCTCAAAAAATTATCACAATTAGTTTCTTTGTAATATGGTTCATTTTCTAAAAATGTTACATCCCTAGAAATGTATAATTTTTTGTTTTTAGGATCATAACATTTATATCCCTTTTTTGTGATGAATAACCTAAAAAAATAGCCTTAATTGAGGTATAATCCAACTTGTCTTGTTTATTATTTTTGTGTACATAACATGTACAACCGAATATTTTCAAATGCTCAATGTTGAGTTTTCTTTGGTAAAGAATTTCTAATGGGCTTTTGTAATCTAAATTAACACTTGGCAATCTATTTATTAAATATGTAGCGGTAAGAACGGCATCCGACCAATAAGATTTTGGAACATTATTTTGAAATAAAAGTACTCGGGTCATTTCAAGTAAATGTCTATTTTTCCTTTTGGACACACCATTTTGTTGAGGTGTATAGACACATGTTGTTTGAGGTAAAATTAATTTTTCTTTGAAAAAGTTTGAGAAATTTTGATTTACAAATTCCGTTTCATTATCGGATCTAAATATTTTGATTTTAGCTTTGTATTGATTTTCTATGAAGTTATAAAAATCTAGGAATTGTGAAAATACTTCACTTTTATCTTTTAATAAATATAACCAAGTTGTTTTAGAAAAATCATCGATAAATATAACAAAATATTTGTATCCATTGAAAGAGTTAATCGGGGCGGGTCCCCATACATCCGAGTGAACCAAATCAAAAGGTTTCTCACTTTTACAACTTGATAATTTAAAATGCAATCTAATATGTTTTCCTAACTTACAAGTTTCGCAACTACTATTATCTAATTTTGAAAAATTAAAAAGACTCTTTAAAATCTTGTCGGAAGGATGTCCAATTCTTCTATGCCATAGTATGCTTAATTCTTCATTTTTGGTAGTGTTGAGATTGAATTTTTCTTCATTCAAAAATAAAGCCCATTTTCTAGAAATCCTTCACCAATCATAATCTTGATTATCCGATCCTAAAAAATCACATTGTTTGTTAAAAAGATGAGTTCACAATTTAACTCATTTGTGATTTTACTAATGGATAATAGATTTGATGAGCAATCCTTTAAGTACAAGACATTTTGAATTAATTTTGAGAATATAGTTATTGAGCCCTCTCCAAGGATTTCCATTTTTTCACCATTTGCAACCGTAACGAATTTTTTGGTTTCATATTTTTTAAAATTGGTCAATAAATTTCTATTTCCAGTCATATAATCTGTTGCACCCGAATCCAATATCCATCTAGACTTATTTGAAAAAAACGATAAATTTGCAACACAAATCATACCAGTGCTCTTCTGTTTTTCTTGTTTTTGGTTTAGCATCGCAGTGAGTTGTTGAAGGAGCTGCCGCATGGGATCCTGAGAGGAGGAAGAGGAGACGCCTTTCGAATTTAAAGCAGTGGACGGTTCGGATTCATCTCTCCCATCCGCAAGAAATCCTGACCCCTTTCTTTCGCCCTCTTCTTTTCCGCCCCTGTCTCGTTTCCAGCCGACTCTCTCCCCCTTTCGATCTCCGGCTCCGCCTTTCTTGTGCCACTTAGATCGGAGGTGAGGGTTGAGGAACCAGCACTGGTCCTTGCGATGCCCTTCTCTCCTGCAGTGATTGCATTTGAGTCCGGCTTGGTCTCCTCTTACCTCCGGCCGATAATTAGGGCTAGGCTTAGCCGTGGCTGTGAATGCTTTGGTTTCGAAATTTTCAGGAGGTTGCGGCCCCATGACTGTCCTCCTTGTCTCTTCTCTGTCTATCTTGCCGCTACCTCATCTGAGGAAGGTAACTCGGTAAGCAATAGTATTTGTGATCGCACAGCCTCGTAGCTTGAATCAAGGCTTGCTAAGAACTGAAATATGGCATCTTGTTCTTCTCGTTTTTGGATTTCAGCGAGGTCAGAGGTGGAGGACCGATAAACCCTAAGTTCATCTCTTTTCTTTTGAAGGTAACCGTATAATTCCATAGATGATTGGCCTTGTTGTTGTTTTGCTTGTTGATAATCTCTTTGGATTTGGTAAATATGAGAGTAATTTTTTCTGTGGCCATATAATTGTTCGGCCCTTTGCCAAATTTCTAAAGCGCTGTCTTTGTAAGAAAGTAAATCGGATACCTTTGGTTCCATGGTTGCGAGGAGCCAAGTGATGACAGTGTGATCACTTGTTTGCCATTTGGCTAACTCCTTTTTTTTCTGATTCAGTTGGGGGTTCTGATAATTTTGGGATTGTATGATCTTTGTTGATGTGATTGCTTTTTTCTCGGCCGCTTAAGGCAAACTTGACTTGTCTTGCCCATACATGGTAATTTTTACCATTGAGCACTACCGCTATGAGTTTTTTGTGATTTTGTGCCATCTTGGTTTTTCTGACTTTTGCTGGTAAAGAACAGTGTTACTGGTATGCTGTTACTGCCCTTTCTTTGCTGGCACTCCTGGTGTGTTGGCGTTAGTAGAATCAGTGCTGGTACTGGTACTGGTACTGCTAGTGAGATTTTCTTGCAGTTGCTAGTACTGCTGCTGATTATTCTTGTTTTGAGTCAGGATTTCATTCCTGCTCTGATACCATGAATATTTTTATGATGCGAAACAGTGAATAGAAAATGATGAAAACTTTGTATATATCTGAGTTGTTATACAGTGAGCTTTATATAGCTAAATGAAAGAAAAATAGCTGTTGGAAAATAAAACGGTAACTTTCTATTTTAAGGAAGAAATGTTAAGTAATTTTATAACCAAATTTAGTTGCTCCCTTTATTTCTTAATTAGCCTATGATGAACCAAACCCGTTAAGGGTAACTAAACCCGTTAAGGGCTCTGAGGCTTATTTGTCCCTAATACTACTTATTTTTTCTACAGGTGTGATGGTGAGCCACAGAAGTGGCGAAACTGAAGATAATTTCATTGCTGATCTTTCTGTTGGTTTGGCGAGTGGTCAGGCATGCGATTTATATTTTTTTGTATACTACAGTTCTTTTATGTTTATATGCTTAATTATATTTTCATATTGATTTTATATGATGGAGCTTGACCATGGTCTATTTCTAATGATTATTTAATTTCTGCTTATCTCAGATCAAAACTGGGGCCCCATGTAGGAGTGAGCGATTAGCCAAATACAACCAAGTATGTTAAATCATAGACTCTTTCTTTCTCTATTAAAAGAAAATTTACTTTAATAAAAAATGGTTAAGCTGATCCGATATCATATGCAGCTTCTGCGTATAGAAGAGGAGCTGAGAAATGTGCGCTATGCGGTGAAAAATTCAGATCTCCATAGATTCATGCACTATGAAGCATGCTCTAGTTTTTTTGGATTTTACTTTTATTGGATGGATTTATTATTTGTTCTAGTTGGCCTCTTATTTTGCTAAATGGAGCAGGAATAAATGAAACCAAAGTGTAATCCTTTTTTAAAATTTTTTGGTGAAACAACACTTTAACTTCGTTCTCATTGTTGAAACAATTTTCTGAATAAATTTAAAGTTGAGTCCCTTCTTGGATATATCAAGATCAAGTGTTAGCTTAATGCAGGGGTAAATCGGTTTGGTGGCTTTTCAAAATTATCTATTGTGTTTTTAAATTGGTAGGTTTTGTTGTTTTATATGCAGGCAGGCAAACTGCAAATACATGATACTTAGATACATTCAATTCGGCAGCAACTCAAATTGTTAGGTAATGGTCATTTAAAATCAAATATGCACTAAATACTTCATATAATAAACAATCATAAAATAAACTTTTAGAGCAAATAAATTTGTCATATACATCACAAATAATTTCATATAGAGTGCTAATTGTCAATAATGTCATACCCAATCGAAAGCAAACCACAACAACAATTTTTGCATGAGACTTGGTACTCCACTGCTAATTAAATACATGCAATAAACTTATCTTACAAATATACAAACCCACGGTTGACTGAGCATGATAGACTTATTACTTGGTACGAACCTTGTTCGTGTGGATAAAATCCAATGCCAATACCATGCTTCCATCAAGCCTCTTGAAAGAAAATCTCTCCACCAAAACATTATCACTGAACTTTACCTCTTCTAAGATTGCTTGAGAGCCTTGATCCCATCCTCCTCTATTCTCTTCCCATTTGATCCTTTCCCACAAAGCCAAGCTCAAACCGATTCTCTCTCCATTCAAATATCCAGTCTTTATAAACCATACAAAACCATCACTCGATTCCGCTTCCTCTCTCATTGACTCCTTCCCCCTCAACAAAATTCTCTTATTTTCAGTCCCACTATGCAAAGTTTCCCAAAATTGCTCTAACGTGACCTCATAAAACATAGATTTCTGCATTTGATCTTTCAGTGCACTTCCTTCATTCAAGAAAATGAATGGGCAATACCACTTACCGGTAATGACATTAATTGACGTGTTGAGTTCCAGATAATTCAATCTTGTTGTTTGGTTAACACCTAGAGACTCGCCTAATTTGTTATCTTCCAGCTTGTTCTCATGTAATTTCCAATATTTTTGTCTGAATATCCATGGAGGGAACCCGTCAGAGGCAACCGATTTGGCCGTGAACCTACCTTTGTGGGGTATTATCTCTATTTGCTGGTAGATATCTCTATAGTCGAATGGTTTCGGTTTGACATCTTTTATGCATTGGCAGAAGCAACATGTGGTCATATCGTCCTCCTTAGAGCATGTATGTACTTGCCTGTGGATTGAAAATAAACCCGAGTTCATATTATTTTGTGGTATTTGATTAATATTCTTTCTGTCTTTTGTTATCTTAAGCCAAAAACATTTCGTTAGTTAAATATAATGAAAACAACAAATATTCATCAAACTTTTGTGACATCGATGAATTTGCACTGGTAATCTAGTTCAGGATTTCAAGATAGCGGTTATTTGCTGATGGAAGTATTAAAACTTAAAAGGCATGCGAAACTTTAGATGGAGATGTTTCCTGTAAAATATCCTAAATGGTCCCATCTATAACTAGATTGCTTAATTAAAAAATTAACAGAATCAATAGTTCTATCAGATAGAAATTCAACGCATAAAGTAACCCAAAAAGAATTAAATACTAAATTATCCTAAAAGTTTCTTTTAACCTCACTTGGCAGCCACTGCCTAGTTTAAAAAAAAAAGTTTCTTTTAACCTTCTTATTATCTAATCCATAATCAGTATCTGTTTTAAAATACAACTTTAAAAAGGAAAACCTAGTGAATAAAAAGATCGCATGTTTAATTTTAATACAAAATTAGCATCATAAATATGTAATCCTAGATCCAACACAGAACAAGGCAAGAAAGTTAAAGGATTACCCTTGGCGTTTCCCTTTGGCTACAATTACATAGTAGCGATTAGCCGAGAGCGGTACATTGATGACTGGTATGAATAACACTGTTTCTTTGTAATCAGTCTTGCTCTCCCCGTTTGGCTGAGAGAATTTAACTGTCAGAGTTTTATTCTGGGGAAAGGGCAAATCTCTCACCCTGGCCGGCCCACAACAGAAGCCCCAACAATTGGTTTCTTCATCAGGATCTTCTTCTTTTACCACGACATAACCTGAGCTCGGACCTTCAGGTGGCGGTCGCAATGCGGCCTCTGGGGTGGCCTTGAACTCTGAAAGGCGCTTTGTAGCATACATCTTTTAGTTCGTTTGCTTTCCTCAAAAAAAAAAAAAAATCTTTTTAGTTCGTTTGCTTGTATGTGTATTAGATTTTGGGAAATAAATCAGCTGTTATTCCCAAGGGTATAACAGGAACCTGTTATTCTGATCCCAACCGTTCAAATTTTTCAGTGCGCGAATCTCAACCAAGAAATTTTTTCATGCGTGAATCTCAGCGAAAATCAACAGTTGGAATTGGAATAACAGATTCCTGTTATACCCTTGGAATAACATCAGATTTATTTCCTAGATTTTGTGGTTATGCAAGCAGACGTGAAATATCTAATGTCTATGTTGAAATTGTCATGATTACTTCATTCGAAAGAACTCCTGTGTCATGATTACGTTTACCTTTCACTTGAGACTTTTCTTCATTTTGGGCGGAAGACTTGACAAGCCTCCTTGCACGGAGCTCATCCAAAAGCTGCTCAGGATTTTCTTTATTCTGTGGTTGTTATACGATTTAATTGAAGTTTCTTTTTTCCCAAAAATATTTAATAAAATTTTCAAAAGACTTATGTTGCTTTATAAATCATCAAGAAAATAAACAATTATTCATTGAAGTACTCTTTCAATTTACACCTGACCTATCCATTTCTGTCGATGGTGAAAATTGAACAACAACAATATAAATCTTGATACTTGCAATTTCTGATGCTTCTTCATTGCATAAAAAGATCTTGGTATTATGTAATTTCTTTGATGTTTATTTTCTTCATCTTTTTATGTTAGAGGTTCTATATGCAATTTCAATTTGATAAATAAAACGAAACCGAACTTGAACTTGAACTTAATTACGAGGGGAAAAACAAAGTGGAGATTGAAATTATCACAAACAAAATGGAGGCTGGGACAATAATTTATTAAAATCTACCAACACAGTTGTTATAATTGATGTTTTTATGATTTTATATATGTATTTTGGGTTAGTGTTCGTCTTCTTGTGTGCAATGAGTGGGCTATTCATATGTGCGATTAGCCAAGTACAACCAAGCAAGTTAAATCATAGACACTTTCTTTCTGATCTATTAACAGAAAATTTACTATAATTAAAAATGGTTAAGCTGATCTGATATCATATGCAACTTTTGCGTATAGAAGTGGAGCTTGGAATTGTGCCGACATTTTTATTTATATCCAAAGTTAATTATAAATTAATAAAAATACCCAGACCCAATGTAAATAACTTTTTATTATTAATATATTGACAGCCGGCAACTTGCCAACTGTCCTTAAAAAAAAAAATACCTAGACCCGTTGGTTTTTATTAAAAATGTCCAAACTGGCCATTAAATGGCCGGTTCCTGATTTAATTTTTTTTTTTTAGACAAATAGCTAAAATTCTGAAATATAACACTAAAAAATAAAAAAAAATTTAAATATTTGTCAAATTACTTTTTTTTGATAGCATATTTATACTAAAATACGCTAAATTACTTGAAATTATGTTAATTTATGCTGATTTACACTAAATTACTTGAAATTATGTTAATTTTTTAATTTTTTTTAAGAGACAAATAGCTAAAATGCTGAAATATAACACTAAAAAATTGAATTTTTTTAGTGTTATTTGTTAGATTACTTTTTTGATATATAATTAGCATATTTATATTAAAATACGCTAAATTACTTGAAATTATGTTAATTTATGCTGAATGTTACGTTAAGAAATTTTCAACAATAAAATAATTAGAATGTTGAAAAAAATAATCGAAAATTTTATTGATAAACTAGGAATCTAAAATCTAAAACAATGTTCCCAGACCAGTATACCTAGTTTTGACAATTAAAACGCGTCCCTAGTTCGCTAAAAAAATAGAAACTGCGTTGGAAACACGAAATTCTGACAGTCTGCAGGTTCAGTGCGTCCGCACTGGTGGTGAGTGCGGGTGGTCCATCCGCACTGGCACCTGTGTTCCTTAACTTGTTTTCTGAATTTCTGTGAGTGCGGGTCAACCACCCACACTGGATATCAGTGCGTCCGCACTCATGAATCCCCTGTGCTATGATTTTTCTTCTAAACGACTTCTAAGTAGTGAGTGCGGGTGATGGACCCGCACTGGAGGAGAATGCGGACGCATTAGGCTCGGACTTTTCTTGACAAGTGAGATTTTGATGAAAAATTTGACTAAGTACTGAGTGCGTCCGCACCCAGATCCAGTGTGGGTGAAGGACCCACACTGGATGTATTGAGAATTGACAAAAATTCGACTAAGTACTGAGTGCGTCCGCACTCAGATCCAGTGCGGGTGAAGGACCCACACTGGATGTATTGAGAGTTGATGAAAAATTTGACTAAGTACTGAGTGCGTCCGCACTCAGATCCAGTGCGGGTGAACGATCCGCACTAGATGCGTTGAGGGTTTATTTTATGAAATTTCTGTGTGTCTCTCTCTCACTCCCTCATTCCGCCCCTTCCCTGTTCTTGTGTGGTCCGCCCAAAGAAAGAAAAGAAGAGAGAAAAAGGAGCTCCAAATCTCTCCAAGTCGCTCAAAAGTCCGAGAAATCGAAGTTGGAAACGAGAAAGTGGCCGTAGATCTCTTCTAACCCTCCTATTCGGTATTCCCTTCTCTTTCCTTTTCTCTCCAAAATCTCAGATTTCTCGATAGTTTGGATTTTTGTTTTTAACCCGAGATTTGTGTTTAAATTGCTGGTAGTCTATCTCCTTCGACCTCCTTGCTGATTATTTGTCGATTCTTTTCTCGAATTCCTCTCGATTTTGGATTTCCCTTTTCTAGGGTTTTTGGTACCAAATCAGAAATTTGGAAAATGTCGTTGATTGATTAGGCTAGTCCGACCGAATAGATTCGTAATCGGTAAACCTCTCCCTCAACCTTGACAATTAGCGATTAATTTGAATTTCGACCAAATTAGGGTTTAATTAATCGGCAAATTGAAATGTTACGAGAACCAAAATAGTGAGATGGTAAATGGGTATACCTACAAATTGACCAAATTAGAATTGTATGTGGTTAGAGGACCTAGAAGTATGTGTGAAGTTTTAGAGATTTTTAGTAAACAAAAGAAGGAATCCAAAGAACCGATACGAAAACATAGGAATTGGTTAAGGACGGTATAAGCCCTTACTAAACCTGAGTAAGCATTTCGACCATTGAATCGGGAATTAACCAAGTATATATGTGATATAGGTGTAGGCTCAGTCGAGCAGGAATTCACGAGACGTTTCGAGACGTCTGATCCATAGTTAAACAATACGCTCGTCGTAAACAGATGCGGGGTTCTTAGACTTGTTTGATGTTTCATTTTCAGGAATTAAATTATTTTTCGATTGTCATGTTGTATGTTGATTGCTGTATAATTTGAAATTGTGTGATTCATGTGCATACCTCAATTAAATTAGAACTGAATTGTTGTGAGATGGTTGATTTGCATATTCGTATGGTTGTCAATTGATGTGTTCTATTCATTATTCTATGTATGAATGAATCTGCCAGGCTGACCCGTAGAGGTAGCTGGATAAGGTGACGGTGACCTATCCGTTGACCTATTTCTGAATTTGCCAGGCTGACCCATAGAGGTAGCTGGATAAGGTGACGGTGACCTATCCGTTGACCTGTTTCTGAATTTGCCAGGCTGACCTGTAGAGGTAGCTGGATAAGGTGACGGTGACCTATCCGTTGACCTGTGTAATGAATTTGCCAGGCTGAACTGTATAGCCGACTTTGACCCTATTTGAATGAAATTGCAAAGTTGAGCCATATGGCTGACTTTGATTCCGTGTAGATGCATGTGTAAAACCGAGATGTATAGCTGACTTGTAACCAGACTTTAGTAAATGGTTAAGCCAAAGCACTGCAGATGGGTGTCAGATAAAGGGTCCAGCTCGGTGAAACATCTGTAGGTGCCAGTAACCCTACAGATGAGGGTTTGATAAAGGGTCCAGCTCGATTGAACATCTGTTGGTGCTACCAGTCATAATAAAATGAGTTAGGCCAAATACGTGTTTGTTTGAATTTCATCTTGGAAATTCCGTAAGTTGTATTTTATTCGATTATTGTTGTCAAGCATGTGCATTTATTTATATATTGTGTTATAACTGTTAATGTAATGTTGTATGAATTTCATTTGTGGATGTGAATTCTGATTCCAAGTCCAATAACTTGATTGTGGCAAATTCGCACTGAGAATTTATTCTCACCCCCACCCTTCGGGTAATTTTTACAGGTTCAGGTGCGACTGATTTTGGGGAGGCGCGAGTAGTAGGTCTTTGGTAGAATGTCTTGATATGACCCTAGACATAGATATATTTTGTTGTATAGTTCTAGGTTAAGCCTGATGGTTGGTATCCGGATGAGATACTTTTGTTGTATTATACTCTGACCAGACTGTGTACTCTGATTCGTATCTAGAAACTTGTTTTATATCATTTGTTGTGTATTTTCTGAATGAAATGTTAATTGCCTGGTAAGCATACACGGTGTTGTATGTTTACGGCGGGGGACTGTCACGACCCTTGGCCGCGGGGTGTGACACTGAATTACACTAAATTACGCTAAATTACAATAATTATGTAGAATTATGCAAGAATATGGTAAATTACGCTAAATTACATATGAATAGGGATGATATCTTTACTGAGAAGACGAAAAATGACGACGAAACTTCAAATGGTCATAAAACGGCGCTTGAGTGTCCGATTTCAGCAAATGACTACTTTTCGGAAAGCTTGTGAAAATACGCATGCGTCAGTGCCGAAAATACCTGATTTCAAATTTTAGAATCGCCAAAAAATAAAGGGAAGAGCCTCAAAACTTCAATTGAAGTTTCCGATTAAGATTTTCATTTCTATTGTTCAATCTACGTAGCTCAATAAATTAGTTATATAATGAACTTGTAGAATACCAATTATTATTATTTTTGGAATTTTTATACTATTTTTTATGATTTATGAAAGATGGTACAAAATCGGCCCTATTCATACGTAATTTAGCGTAATTTAGCGTATTTTAGCATAATTCTACATAATTATTGTAATTAAGCGTAATTTAGTGTAATTCAGTATAAATTAACATAATTTCAAGTAATTTAGCATATTTTAGTATAAATATGCTAATTATATATCAAAAAAGTAATCTAACAAATATTTAAAAAAAAATCGATTTTTTAGTGTTATATTTAAGTATTTGAGCTATTTGTCTCTTAAAAAAAAAACATAATTTCAAGTAATTTAGTGTAAATCAGCAAAAATTAACATAATTTCAAGTAATTTAGCGTATTTTAGTATAAACATGCTATGAAAAAAGTAATTTGACAAATATTTAAAAAAATTCGAGTTTTAGTGTTATATTTCAGCATTTTAGCTATTTGTCTAAAAAAAAAAAATCAGGGACCGTCCATTAATTTAATGGTCTGTTTGGACATTTTTAATAAAAACTGGCGCTTCTGGACAATTTTATTAATTTTTAATTAACTTTGGATGTAAATAAAAATGTCGGGAAATGTGCTATGCTGGGGAAAAATTCAGATCTCCATAGATCCGAGATTTTTATATATAAGAGTAGGCCGTATGGGAAAAAAGAGTAGGCCTACTCTAACATGTGATACGTCCTATCTCGGAAAGAGTAGGCCGTATGGGAAAAAAGATTTCCGAGTTGGGCTCATTCTGCCTCGGGGTGGCAGGCTGAGATGAGAATGAGTTTAGAACTAGGAGAGGTTTGGAGATATTCGGATTCTAACATGTATGATATCTCTCTTGGCAAAAGTTTCAACTCCTGTTCAATAGGTCTTTCTACCTTATATATGTCACCTCATAACCGCTATCCCGTGCAATTATGGAAGATAGAACGCTTACGTTAACCGTCAAAGCGGTTATCTCGCATGAGGGCGGTGTAAGCCGAGTTCGGGCTGAGCCCGCATTCACGAGGTTTTATGAGGCCTTGTTGGGCCTTGTTTTAATGGACCCGGGCTTTTCGTATTAATTCCGAGTTGGCCTTCTCAGAAGGTCCGAATCTCGGTTTCTTCATAGCCCATAAAGGGTTAGTGAGGGCCTTGGGAACATGGCCCTATTAACATGGTCTCTGTGTCGAATGGAATTTTATTTCGTACCAGTATTGGTACTGTTTCAACTAAGTTTTTGAAACATCAACTTTTGTACCAGTCTTCTTTCTGCTCACCACATTTAACAGCGCGATGGTAAAGCTAAATGACTATGCTTCTCATTGCTTAGATTCCTAATATACATTGCTCGATCATCATCATTTTGTAAAATTTAGTTGAGGAAGCCAATTATCTTTGTTTTATAAATTATCTCACAATTTGTGCTTTCATTTTTCAACAACCACACTGCATTAATTTGTCGAGAAAGGACCATCTGTAACAAGCAGGAAGAACATGGCCTCTCAGTAGCGGCATCCTTTCCTATTCCAGTGGAGTCTCTGTGTGTGTAGAGAGTTGCAGGCTACAGTGCTATGCATATTTTGTGCTATGGCCTCCAAAACCTACCGGATTGGCTTCTAACGATGAATCCAAACTATTAAAACTAATCAATTTACATGTTAAATTCATAATTTTTTTAATTTATTTAGTATAAAGTCAAGTGGTCAAAATAAAAATTTATAAGTTAATTTTAATGCATTCGTTTTTATCTTTTTTGAACAGTTGACTTTATACTTAATGAATTTTAAAATTGAAGAGGGATATTGTTAAATACAAGAGCATATGTTCCTCGATGTATATATGAGACGAAACAATATAACTACATCTGTTTTCCGGTTTCAAATATCTATTGTATATGTGTGCTACAAATTAACCTTTTTGAGGGTAGAGTACCTTTAGCTGACCAGATCAAGGTTACATTAGAATGTCAACTTGTTAGTTCAACACAAAAACATAAATATATTGAATAACATAAACAGGAATAAATTAGAATCATGGTTACTCTAGTTATCAACTTACTGAAATCAATATACAATATTCTGAGCAACAAAGCCCGCTATTTTAAGTTTTGCCTGAAATCAACTTACTGAAATATAAATTTAAGTCTGAAACTATGGCCTGATTCTGTTACTACGTAACAGAAATGATCTCAATAACTCATCTATCCTCACAGATTTTAAAAGACTGAGTGTTAAGAACTAAAGATAGACAAATTAAAAGGAATAGCTAGGCCCCTTTCTCTGTTATGTAACAAGTTTGACTGCTACATTGCCACCGAAAAAGCTAACTTAAATCGAGCATAGGTTTTACAAAAAAAAAAAAAATTGCAACACTTAGCTATGTATTGAAAGTAAATTTTGGCAATTATGAACTTATGCGCTATAGCTATCTTTTCCTTTTCCTTAACCTTTTTTTTTTTTTAGAGACAAACACTATAGCTAATTTTCCAGAGAGGCATCAGTGCCATCCTTGATATGTCGTGCCCGTTTGGTTAGCTCAACAAGTGCTGTGTCAACTGCATCGTGGAACCCAACCTCTGCCCATGTTGCATTAGGATGCCCATAGGTAACTCGCGGTATCATCCCTATGACTACCTCTCTCATTCTTTCGACTTCTTTCTCTGGTATCTGCGACAACACCTCCTCAATCTGATATAGCTGATCTGGTCCAATTAAAACTGACCAATCCTCTCTCCTCTCAGGAATATACCATTCATACTGTAAGTAAGCTGATAGATCTGTGAAAAATACCGGTATGCATCCAGTCAGGATTGAGTCAAAAATTGACCGACGTGTCCAACTGTCACCAGGCGGTTGGAGGCAGAAGTGGGATCTCTTCAACGTTCTGAGTATCTCATCTACTTCATCCCACACAGCTCCCCAAAAGTTGCATTGTAAGAGCAGGCAGCTTTCAGTCCTGTTGCACTGGCTAATCACGGCTGTGCGATAGCTCTCTGCACCATGTCCTTTATGACGGGCCCCGCCAACAAAGGCGAAAAGGTGTGTTCTATCTGAACGACGCACCTCATCCTGCCAAGATCTGATTTCAGCATCGGACTGCGGATGGAAATAGGATGGATATGGAATACCGAATTGGTTATTGCTAAGCGTGTTGCGTTCAATAATGAGTGCCGATACATTTGACAGCTGCGGGAATTTAAGAAAATCATTTAAGCGGGAGGGTTCTCCATCCTTTTTGGGGGGCCGTATGAAGTTCCACGCCATGTGTCCACTCACTAAAAAATGGTCGTGACCGCCATGCCGTTGGAAGGTTGGCAGACTTGAGATATGGTCCAGCAAGTCAAACCATATTGCCTGACGCCGGGCTATGTTATTATCACTACCAAATGCATGCACAAATAGAGAGGTATGGAATGGAATGTAGAACAAAAGTGCAGAGGACGAATCCTTTGTGCGGCAAGGGTGGTTGATGGCTCGTCCATGGAATATCATGTCGGCGGTTAATTGGTACGTGTTATACCAGCTCGACTTGTTAAGCGGCTGGCCCATGCCCTGGTTTTCAAAGTAGGGACACATGTTCTTCCACAGGTTGAAGCCGCTACAATTGCGGATTAGTGGTTTGCTAAACCTGGGCGGTAGATCATATATGTAAAAAGGGGCAATATCAGGGTCACATTGTTTGGATTGGACTGGAGGAACTCCTAGTACTGAGTTGGCAAAAATATCAAAATTTGGTCTGTAAGAGGGGAAGAACAAGTAGCATGCTATAGAGAAGAAGGCGAGAAAGGTGAGCATTTTTACGCTCATGGCTAAGACTTCAAATGTAGATTGTAAGGAACAGGTAACGATACATGCATTTATTCATTCGATGTATAATTGAATTAAAAATAATTTCAAGCGTAATTAAGTATACCGCGCATTACATCACCACTCCATGTGTTGCGTTTGAACCATCCTATATAATTGACGAGAAAGTACAGATCGGATTAAAAATATACTTTTATTAAGCAACGGCAAGATCTAAGCCGTATCAGATCGGCTGATCGTTATTATATTAAAATCCATCCTTAAGTGTGAATCGTATTGCTCAAAATCAAATCATACAGGCCATGGAACTTTTTGAGTTTTATTTGATTTTATCAATAAGTTGTATCTCGTAATAATAACAGTTAAATCTATTGCTTTTGCAAAAAAAAAAAAAAAAAAAAAAATCACATATGATCTATGTAGTTAATGTTTTTCTTATATCGAATTTGCCTATTTAACTAACATAAGCAATTGGTACTCGGAGTTGTATGGAGTTAATTAAACAACTTTTCCTTTCCTAGTTAATTTTTTTAAGAAAGAAGTGAATCATTCGGTTTTGGGGAAACTAGAAAACATCTCACATATTAATTCTACGTGCTGAAAACATATGGTAATACAGTCACAATCAGGGGTGGACCCAAATTTTACATCTATATAAATATCAAATAGGCTTAACGGACCAGTCTGTGCTGCTACAGGTAGCACTGCATTACTATGTTTTATGACCTTTAGCGACTACAGCCGCTCGACTGTTTGCTTGAATTATGCCCACTTGCCTTGTTCCTATCCATACACATCTGCAACTGCCTCTCTGGATTTTGGTATTTTATGAAGATCTAAAGTTTCGAATCAACTTTGTAATTTGAGTTAAATTTAGAATTATAATTATAATAAATTTTTTGAATTCGAATTGGTAATTAGAATTAGTGTTTATAACATTAGAAATTAGAAATCAAAACATTAAAAATTACAAGTTAGAGCATTATTTTTTATGTAGTACTCGATTAGCTATTTAAATCTAATTCACTATTTTTCTATCCTCCTTTCAAAAATCATTCTTCCTTCCGAAAATCATTGTTCCGCCTCAGTTACAATGTGCGAAGGCAACTATGATGCCGGGAATTCATCAACTAATTAATGGTCTAGCTACCGAAGTTTCTTTGTCGGGTTTCGAGTTGGGAACCAGATCACCTACTCTCCTGTGGGCATAAAATTTATGCTTCTAAAGTCACTGATACGTAGGTCCGAAGTGAGTTTTAACATTTATTTATTGATATAGTTTTGTCTCAAAATTCAACCTGAACTCACGTGTCAATAACTTTAAGAGCAATAATTTCCTGCTCACAGAGGAGCAGGAGATTCGGTTTCTTCGAGTTGCATCAGATCACTATTCACCAGCAACTTTCATCAACTAATTAATAATCTAGCTACCGAAGCTTCTGCGTGCTGTTTATTCTCTCTTTAACACTTTCAAATATTACATGCAAAAATTAACATAGTGGTGTGAAAAAATGGACGAACCGCCACCGGTGATCATATTCATTTTCGAAATTCAATTTCTTTTTTTTACTGATTACCGGTATTGAGGAAAAGAGGTACAAATTTAAAATGAGCTCAGGGATAGATTCAAATTAATTTGTCAGTATTGGACGGAAATAAAATCAGAACAATTAATTTGAGATATTATTTCCAACTATGCCTAAGAAAAAAAATGCTCATATTTTGAATTCATCGTGATGCTTATTTATGTAGGTATCGCAATTCTTATTTCTGTTAGTAAACAAGAAAAATAATACAGAAGTTAGGTCATAAAAGTTGTGCCAACTCAGAAGTTTTTGACCGTTGGTTCGTCACGACTATAAAAAAGTACAAAGGCAGATTTCTAACCATGTAGAAACTACATAGGCTGTGTAGAAACTGCGATTAATTTTTTTTGTAAATAAACTATTAATAATGTGATAGCATTCATATTTTCTAGCTATTAAAGAAACATAAAAGAAACTTTACACATATTTGAAACATTTTATACATACAAATTTGAGGTATAATTAAATAAATTTGTATATAAATACATATTTACATGTAACATACGAAAGGAACTCTTTAGTTACTGAATATTGGACAATTGGACAGATCAATTCATAACTGATTTCCCTCTTCTCTATCTGAGGATCGATGATAGAGAGATTAGCTCATCATGGTTCTAGGTGCCATTGTGTTAAACCTCGACAAAAAATCATGGTGGTATTGGTGCCGACATTTTTATTAATATCCAAAGTTAATTACAAATTAATAATTATACCCAAAATTGTTGAGAATTTATAAAAATATCCATACCGGCTATTTTCTGACTGGTTTTAATTTTTTTCAGTACCGGCCAAAAAATGACCGGTACTAATTTTTTTTTTTTTTAGAGACACTATGAATCAATAGCAATATGATGAAATCTAACACTAAAAATTCGATTTTTTTTTAAATATTTGTTAGATTACTTTTTTTGATATATAATTAGCATATTTATACTAAATACGCTAAATTACTTGAAATTATGTTAAATTACGCTGAATTACACTAAATTACGCTAAATTATAATAATTATGTTAAATTATGCTAAAAACGGTAAATTACGCTATATTACGCTAAATTAGGCTGATTTTGTGCCATCTTTTACAAATCATAAAAAATAGTAAAAAAATTCCAAAAATAATAAAAATTGGTATTCTACAAGTTCATGATATAACTAATTTACTGAGCTACGTAGATTGAACAATAGAAATGAAAATCTTAATTGGAAACTTCAACTCAAGTTTTGAGGCTAAATCTCGAGCGCCGTTTTATGGCCATTTGAAGTTTCGTCGTCATTTTTTGCATTCTCAGTGAAGATATCATCCATATTCATATGTAATTTAGCATAATTTACCGTATTTTAGCATAATTTAACATAATTTAGCTTAATTTAGCGTAATTTAGAGTAATTTATGGTAATTTTGTGTAATTTAGGGTAATTTAACATAATTTCAAGTAATTTAGCGTATTTTAGTATAAATATGCTAATTATATATCAAAAAAGTAATCTAACAAATATTTAAAAAAACAAATTCGAATTTTTTAGCATTAGATTTCAGCATATTACTATTGATTCATAGTGTCTCTAAAAAAAAAAAAAAAATTAGTACCCGCCATTTTTTGACCGGTACCGAAATAAATTAAAACCAGTCAGAAATAGCTGATATGGATATTTTTATAAATTCCCAACAACTTTGGGTATAATTATTAATTTGTAATTAACTTTGGATATTAATAAAAATGTCGGTATGTGGTGTATAATTAACATTTTTTAGCATTGTATAGTACTGCAGTGTACTAATGTTAGTGTAGCTTGTTTTCGTTAGATGCAACATTATTGTCATACTGTCAGTGTACATGGTTGTCATAGCTGTTTTTGGACATAATATAGATATTTATTGTAATATAGTGTCAAATGATTAGTCGTACATGGTTGTCATAGCTGGCTGTTTTTGGACATATAATATAGATATTTATTGGCATAGTGAAGTGATATTATTGATCTACAGTGTGGGTCTTCTAGAAACACCATCATACACGGACCAAAGCATTGGCTCCAACCCCCGCATAACATAATTTCGAAGTGAATAGATCTCTCGAATTTTCTCTCGAATAATTCGTGAGTGCAATTTTATAACCTCAAAACAATGTAAGATTGTTTGAAAATCATTATTTTGACTAATTAGCTATAATTAAATGTGTAAATATCGTTCATCTAGTTATGTTGGCCAGATTCTAATTAAATATTTCTTATAAAATAAATCAGTATTGTATGCAGTACTGGAAAACATGTTGAATTGAGTAAAGTATTAATAGTTGGTTCAAAAATACTAACCTAAAGTTTGCAATTGACATAAAGTTATCATGTAATATGATCACTAGCTACCACTATAGAAAAATATTTCACTGTCGGTTCAAAATGCAATCCGCAATCGGCTTCCGAATCGATGGCTATCGTTCTGATAGAAAATGTATACACATATGCCATCGGCACAAAACCGATGGCGTTAATTACTTATGACAACAGCAGCGCACGATCGGCCAGACGGTGTTGACCACCCACACCATCTCTTTCATTTTGCAACCGATGACAAATGTAATTAATTTTGTTTGTTGAGTTTTATCAGCCGATTGCAAAAGTGTCTTACACCATCATTTTGTTTGAGTTGGTGTTGGCAGGTCCTAGTTTCCCATCTGTTATTATTTTTGGGCCATTGGTGATTTATTTATATATCTCCATTCCATTATTAAGCACGTTGGGTGTCCGATCCGCCAACAGCTACGATTGAAAGATGAAATTCAAATTTAATCTCAGCCCTCCAATCACATAATCTGTCTTCTTTTGATTAAATACATATGTTTTATGTGTAGAAGTCTAAATTTAGTTAAAAAAATACTCACCACACGTACTACCACACGATATGATATCTCGTATTCATATCTATATTTTGACCTTAAATTCGTACCAAAACCTGTGTTTTAATCTATAAATTCGGTTATAATTCATTGAATATATATAGAATGTGGTACTGCTGCAAGTTATTCTTATTCTGCAGGAATCGGGCGAAATCGAGAAGGAATCTGGAATTTAGAAGTCTCTACACGATCCGTGTAACATTCCACACGGGCCGTGTCAACCTCGACTCGACCGATGACACGACCGCATGAAGACAGCTGACTCGACCGCATGAAGAACACAGGCACACGGTCCGTGTAGAATTCCACACGGGCCGTGTCAAGCAATTCTGGAAACAAATCCGGAATTTGGAAACAAGGCTAATTAATGGAAGGTCGGCAAAACGAGTATATAAGCGAGATTTCTTGCACCAGAGAGGACATTCGGGAGCAGAGGAGCATTTTCTAGGGTTTGGTCTTGACGGCTAAGCTTGGAGACGAAGTTGAGAAGCGAAAGACGCAAGTTTTCGACGGATCTTCTTTATTCTTCGGGTTTTGTCATGGCTAATCTTTTTATTACTTCTTTGTTTTATTTTAGAACTATGTCTGAGTAGATTTCTTAGTTTCTAGGGTTGTGATGTAATCGAATGTTTTGTTTTGCATGTTAGTTATTGGATTCCTTTGTTGAAATTTGTGTTTGCTTGATTGTGATTGATTTTAATTGCTTAGTGTAAGTTATTTGATTTTTATTGGTTTACCACTAGATGAATGATCACATCTAGAAGGTACTTTGGCCCTTATAATCTCTTAACCAAACTAAGTACATGAGGTAGGATTAGTGATCCGAAAGGTGAAACCAAGTAGTAACCGACAGGTGAACGTTTCCTCATATCGACGGAATGAGGTTACCTTTAGTATTCCAAACAAGCAACTAGGTAATTCGGACCAACATACGACAGTTGAGGTCTAGAACCCGACGAGGGCATATATTGCAATTCCATACCAAGTTAATAAGCCAACAGACGACAGTTGAGGTTTAGAGACATTAGGTCTGGTCAGTAGAACCCTACACAAAGGAACAACACAAAGAAAACAATAACTGCTGCATTCACTCGAGGGCCACACGGACCGTGTACGACAGTATACGGCCCGTGTACACTGATACGGCCCGTGTAGGATACTACACGGACCGGGTACCTCGAGGCAAAATTTAGATGAAGTCATAACCCTGGAAACGC
This sequence comes from Carex kokanica, assembly GCA_025461125.1. NCBI lineage: Eukaryota > Viridiplantae > Streptophyta > Magnoliopsida > Poales > Cyperaceae > Carex > Carex kokanica. The sequence goes on along the minus strand of JAJGRX010000902.1, from coordinate 838,055 downwards.
CTTTTTACATCTGATTTAAACCAAGTTTATTTACTTCTTTGCATTTAATTATTGTCATTGAACTGTTAGGAATTTTAAAAACCCAAACCAACCTTTTCCAACTTCTAGTCTTTATTTAATTTAGGTAAAATTCTAGATAAAATCTGAACCGTCCCTGTGATCGATACCCGATAATATACTGCTCGATAGGATTGTATACTTGCAGTCTGAACCGAAAAGTGTGTTTAAGGTTAAAAAGTACAGTTTACTGTACTGAAACTTTGTACCATACCTTTTTGGTGTAACAAGTTTTTGGCGCCGTTGCCGGGGACGGCATCATTTATTTTCTGGATTTTTGCTTATTTTAATTAATCTAGATTTTAACTTGTATCCTTTTCCTTTTATTTTTCTCTCTCTTTTAGGAAAACTGACATCCTTACCTCCACCCAAGGGAGACTACAATCTGAGGAGTAAAGGACCACTTCCCGACGCAGACACAGCTGGTCCTGCACAACCACCTCTGCACACGGCCCGTGCAGACGATACACGGTTCGTGCACTCCGACAATCCGAGCAGAGGAGAGATGAGCAACAACGGACAAGACAGGGAAGATGACGAGGTTGATGGCCTCTCTGATGATGACATGGCCGACTTCGTACCAAGGACCTTGCGCGAATTCAATGTACCACGCGCTGGAGACGTGAGGGGAGCCATCAGACTGCCGCGAATCGTGGGACAACAACCGAACTTCAATCCGGGAGTTGTCAACATAGTCCAGCAGAATACCTTTCATGGCTTGGACCATGAGGATCCACATGCCCATCTCCAAACATTTCTTGAGTGTTGCACAACCATTAAAACTAATGGCGCAACTGTCGATTACATTAAACTCGCACTATTTCCTTTTACTCTTAGGGATAAAGCCAAGAAATGGTTAGGGTCTTTACCAAGGGATTCGGTAACCACTTGGAGGGAGTTGTCTAAACTGTTTCTAACTAGATTTTTCCCTCACAAAAGAACTGCTAAAGTTAGGACCCAGTTAACCAGTTTTAAGCAAAGACCTGATGAACCATTGAATGAGGCATGTAAAAGGTTTAGGGAATTGCAATACTCTTGTCCACACCACGATATACCAGATTGGTTGTTGATTCAGACCTTTTATGATGGTTTGACTGATAGTACTCGCACTTCTATTGATGCTGTTGCAGGTGGAGCACTTATGTCAAGGGAACCCCTTGAAGCCATGAATTTGATTGACAACATGGCTCAAAACCAACAATGGTCCGGCCGCGACAACACTCGAGCTGGAGGAGGCGCCGATTTGAGGTTGATCAAATCACTGCTCTAACCGCCAAGCTTGATGCTATGCAGAAAGCCTTCGACAAAATGAGTGTGAAGGCAGTCAATCAGCAACCACAACCATGTGTGATGTGTGGAGATGAAGGCCACGCTTACGAGCAATGTCCACTAGCGCAGAGGGATGAAGAAATCGAGCAAGTCAACTCTCTCAACAATGAACCATCCTACTTTCCAAAACCTCCTTTCAACCGATCCTACTCCAAAGACCCGGTTGAACAACAAAACTGGAAGTGGAAACAGAACAACTCTGCGCCATACAACAATGCTCCAAATCCCTCTTTCAACAACTCCTTCAACAATCCTTCTGGCAGTAACAATAACCGAAACTTCTACCAAAATGCCTCTTTCAACAATTCAAACAACCGAGCAGCTCAATCCGGTCCACCTAAGCCGTATAACGACTTCATGTATGAGCAAAGAAAAATGAACCAGATGATGTTTGAGCAAATGCTAAACATGAACGCTCAAATGAATGCTCAACTGGCTGCTCAGAACAAGTTGATCGAGCAAATCAGTCACCAAGTTAACTCTAACCTTACATCACCAGGAAGACTACCTAGCCAACCTGAGGTAAACCCCAGAGGGGAAGCTAAGGCGGTGACACTGAGAAGTGGGACCCAGTATGAAGGACCTGCCATGCCTAATCAAATTTCAGTTGACACGGACCGTGCAAATCTCACACGGCCCGTGCAGAATCCTGACCAAGTCGAACTCACACGACCGGACAACACCACAAATTCTCCTGCCAAAGACACGGACCGTGCAGATTCCACACGGCCTGTGCAAACTCCACCCTCTGAGAAACCTGAACATCCAGACCGTGCAAAGTTCACACGGCCAACAGGAAACACGGGGACAACTGTTCACACGGACCGTACAGAGTCCACACGGCCCGTGCAAAGAGAACCTGAAGGCCAGAAAAAGATAGGGGCCGAGAAACCACCACCATACCGGCCACCTGTACCCTTCCCTCAGAGACTAGCTGAAACCAAACTGAACGAGCAATTCTCCAAATTCATAGATGTTCTCAAACAACTGCACATCACTATCCCATTCACCGAGGCTCTGACTCAAATGCCCACCTACGTCAAGTTCCTCAAAGACATTCTTTCCAACAAACGAAGCTTGGGAGGGCACGAGACGGTGAAACTGACAGAACAGTGCAGTGCCATTCTAAGAAGCGAGCTACCACCCAAACTGGAAGACCCTGGTAAGTTTTCTATCCCTTGCACTATAGGGAAAGCCACGATCAAGAAAGCTCTATGCGACTTGGGACCTAGCGTGAGTCTCATGCCACGCACCATCTTTGATCGAATGGGGGTTGGTGAGCTCCGACCTACGTGAATGACTTTGCAGCTAGCAGACTCCTCGGTAAGACTACCACTTGGCATAGTGGAGGATGTACCGGTTCAGGTTGGTAAATTTTATGTACCTGCTGACTTTGTTGTTATGGAAATGGAAGAAGATAAGGAAGTCCCCATTATTCTGGGACGACCTTTTCTAAGAACTGCAGGTGCGATAATCGATGTTTTCAAAGGGACACTGACCTTGAACATTGGAGAGGAGAAGGTGCGATTCCAGATCGATCGAGCCATGAAGTACCCTTCGCCAAACGAATCTTGCTTCCGAATAGATGCAGTCGAAGAGTGCTTAACGGATTTGGCCGACGACTACTTTCTCGAACAAGTCAACAACTCGCTAAGGTATCATTTTGACTTTCTATCTGAGTTGCAGGTTGAAAAAGACGAGTTGGAATCAATTTGTGCAGCAGATGCTCATGATGACAAATCAGAGGAACCTGGACACGGCCCGGACAGATCCTACACGGACCGTGCAAAGCTGGAGGATAAGGCACTCGGGTCGGACAAGGCTGACACGAGGACTGTACACGGACCGCATACATCTGACACGGACCGTGCAAAGGCCCAGGAAGAGAAGCCAACTCCTGAGCTCAAGCCTCTTCCATCCAACCTCAGGTATGAGTTCTTAGGTCCAGATAAATCCTATCCCGTGATTGTAAATGCAGGATTAAATCCCGATCAGACCGCCAAACTCTTGGAGAAGCTGAAAGATCACCAAGGCGCAATCGGGTATTCAATCAAGGACCTGAAGGGAATCAGCCCCTCTATCTGCTCGCACCGGATTTTACTGGAAGATGATCACAAGCCCTCTGTTGAACACCAGCGACGGCTCAACCCGAACTTGAAAGAGGTAGTAAAGAAAGAAATTTTAAAACTTCTTGATGCAGGTATAATCTACCCGATTTCTGATAGCAAGTGGGTGAGTCCTATCCATGTGGTGCCAAAGAAGGGAGGAGCAACAGTGGTAAAGAACGAGAAGAATGAACTGATCCAAACGCGTGTTGTCAGTGGCTATAGGATGTGTATTGACTACAGAAAGCTCAATGCTGCCACACGCAAGGACCACTTTCCATTGCCATTCGTTGACCAACTCCTCGAAAGGCTTGCTAATCACTCTTATTTCTGTTATCTAGATGGTTATTCTGGTTTCTTTCAGATACCCATCCACCCACAAGACCAAGAAAAGACCACTTTTACCTGTCCATATGGTACATATGCATACCGTAGGATGCCTTTTGGTCTTTGTAATGCACCAGCAACCTTCCAAAGGGCCATGATGGCCATCTTTTCTGACTTTATTGAAAATGAGGTTGAAATCTTTATGAATGACTTTTTTGTATATGGTGCTTGTTTTGACTCTTGTTTGACTAATCTTTGTAAGATTTTGCAGAGATGTGAAGAAGTCAATCTGATTTTGAACTGGGAGAAGTGTCACTTCATGGTCCAAGAAGGTGTAGTTCTAGGACATGTTGTGACTTCTAAAGGTATTGAGGTTGACAAAACAAAGATTGAAGTGATTGAAAAGCTTGCAATCCCAACTTGTGTTAAAGATGTTCGCAGCTTTCTAGGTCATGCAGGATTCTATCGCCGTTTCATTAAGGACTTTTCCAAAATTGCTAAACCACTAACCAATCTCCTCATTAAAGATTCTGATTTTGCTTTTACTGATGATTGTGTTAAGTCTTTTTGTAGTTTGAAAGAAGCTCTCATTTCAGCACCTATCCTGCAACCACCTGACTGGTCCCTTCCATTCGAGCTGATGTGCGATAAAAGCGATTATGCTGTAGGACCCGTTCTGGGGCAAAAGAAAGACAAGAAGCCGTGTGCTATCTACTATGCCAGCAAAGTGCTAGACCCAGCCCAAATGAACTACACAACAACTGAGAAAGAGCTCCTAGCCATTGTGTTCGCTCTTGACAAGTTCCGATCTTACTTAGTTGGTTCGAAGATAATCGTCTACACAGACCATGCCGCACTCAGGTACTTGCTAAGTAAACAGAATGCAAAACCTCGTCTGATTAGATGGGTTCTTCTTTTGCAGGAATTTGATATCGAAATAAGGGACAAGAAAGGAGTCGAAAACACTGTAGCTGACCATCTATCTCGACTTCGTTGGGGAGATGATGACTCTGTCAAATTGCCAATCAACGACTCATTTCCTGATGAACAACTCTTTTCAGCTTCTGTCCTGACTTACCTCGACACGGACCGTACAAGACCTCACACGGCCCGTGTACTGCCACACCAAAGCCATACGGACCGTACCAGATCTCACACGGCCCGTGCACTGCAACACCAAGGCCACACGACCGGACACACGGACCGTGTAACCGCCCAGTCAGCCCCATGGTATGCAGATATCGCCAATTTTCTTGCTTCTGGCGTACATCCCGCATCTATGACATACCAGCAGAGGAAGAAGCTCCGCTCAGATGCCAGGTATTACTTTTGGGATGAACCTTTTCTTTTCAAAGTAGGTGTTGATGGTATCTTCCGCCGATGCGTACCGTACGAGGAGACACACTCCATTCTCGAGCATTGTCACTCATCTGCTTACGGAGGGCACGCTTCCTTCTCAAAGACAGCCACCAAGGTATTGCAATCTGGTTTCTTTTGGCCTTCTATTTTCAGAGATGCAAGGACCTTTGTCTCGGCATGCGACAAGTGTCAACGGACCGGGAACATCACCAAGCGCAACGAGATGCCTCTCAACTCTATTCTCGAGGTAGAACTCTTTGATGTGTGGGGTATTGATTTCATGGGACCGTTCCCATCATCATGTGGGAATGAGTATATCCTGGTTGCAGTGGATTATGTGTCCAAATGGGTCGAGGCGGTGGCATGTCGCAAGGCCGACTCAAACGCCGTCAAGAAGCTGTTCACGGACATCATTTTCCCTCGCTTTGGAGTGCCACGAGCAGTCATCAGTGATGGAGGCAAGCACTTCGTCAACCGACAATTTGACAGCCTTCTCAGCCGTTATGGGGTGACACACAAGGTAACAACTTCCTATCACCCTCAATCTAATGGACAAGCTGAAATTTCTAACAGGGAAATCAAGTCCATCTTGGAAAAGACAGTGGCACGGACCCGCACGGATTGGTCGCTTAATCTTAATGACGCACTCTGGGCATACCGAACTGCTTTCAAGACACCGATTGGAATGAGTCCGTTCAAGCTAGTGTATGGCAAGCCCTGCCACTTACCTGTGGAGATCGAGCACAAAGCATTCTGGGCCACGCGCACCATCAACATGGACATGCTCGCAGCTGGCGAGAAGCGCATCCTTGATCTACACGAGTTGGAGGAAATGCGCCTGCATGCTTACGAGAATGCCAGAATCTATAAGGAGCGAACCAAGCGAGTTCATGACCAGCGCATTGCGCCCCGCAAATTCCAGGTAGGTGATCTTGTACTCCTGTTTAATTCTAGATTGCGACTGTTTCCAGGTAAGCTGAAGTCACGATGGTCAGGCCCATTCCATGTGAAGAAAGTGTACCCATTCGGTGTGATTGAGATTGGGAATCACGAAAGCAGGACTTTCAAAGTCAATGGTCAGCGTCTCAAACACTATATTGCTGACCATCCCCAGACCGAGCGGTTCGATCAAGATCTCTCTGATCCCGCTCCAGCAGAAACTTAAAGCAGGTGGTCAAGCTCGAGACCTAAAACAAGCGCTTCTTGGGAGGCAACCCAAGCCCTTTTTAATTTTCTTGCATTTTTTTTAGAATATTTCTTCTTTCTGTTTAGTATTATTATTTGCATGCATATTTGTTTTCAATTAATTTGCATTTAGGAAGTTCCAAGGAGAGCATCTCACACGGGCCGCACAGATTATGACACGGCCCGTACAACACCAGGAGGGTCAGACGACCTGACCCCTGCGATTCCTACACGGCCAGGATCACTTTACACGGCCCGTACAGATTCATACACGGCCCGAGTAACCGCCAAACGACGCATATGGAAGGTCGCGTCCGCTCCGCATCAGTTACGCCCCTTCGTTTCTGTTAAATACCCCTCTCCCCACACGGGCACCTCACCTCCTTCCACAGTGCACACGACCGTCTCTCGGCTTGACCCGATCTCCGTCCGCCGCCGAGTAGCCACCACTCTCGCCCTCTACCTCTTCCTCTCGGCCGGCGACTTCTCCACCTCCTTTCCAGTGCGCCGACCACCACACCAAGGGTCTCCTCCGTTCAGGTAAGTCCCTCTTTCTCTCCTTTTTCACCTTTTCTTCCTTTGTTTACTTCCTCTCCGGCCACCTGCGCAACCCAGCCGAGACATCTCTCTCTCTTTCTCTTCTCCGCCACCTCTGTCATTTCACCGAAACCCTAGATCCTACACGGCCCGCACCCAAACCTACACGGTCCGTGCAATCCCACACGACCCGTGTTAATATCTACACGGCCCGTGTCAACCCTAATCAGAGGTAGTCATGCATCGCGAACGCCGCTCGAAGTACGCCCAGGAACATAGGCAGCAGGCTCTCAGTGACCAGACACTACCACCTGCGCGCCCACCTTCTCCACCTGCCTCCTTACCACAAGGTACTCCCTCTCGCCACTCTTCTTCCCCTGAGGACTCCGATTACGTCTCTGATGCGTCCGACCACCTCTCTGGGGAGTACACCGATCGAGCAGAGGACTACCATGATGACTACTTCCCCATCCCCACCCGCCGTATGTTCACGCACTTCGATACTTTACGGCTGCGCAAGTTCGAAAACACTCGCCGGGTTGACTTCGACGCCCTTCGCGCCTTCGGCATAGAGACGCAGTTTCTCTTTCTCACCGGCAGGATTGGGATTACCCCTGCCTTCTGGGCCATTGAGCATAATTCCTATAAGTTGCTCACGCACGAATTTCTCTCTTCTCTCCAACTCAAGACGGATCGACAAGGCGACCACTACATCAAATTCCAGCTCCGTTATCAGACTCACCGTCTCTGGCTCCCCCAGCTTCGTCGGTGGTTTGGCTTCCACTCGGACCCCCAGACAGATTCCCTCCATTTCCGAGTAGGTCTCGACAAAGACCACTTCTGGAACCTGATTTCTGGCATGACACCTGGGGCCATTCACAACAAAGAGTTCAAAGGCCTCAACATCGCCCACCCAGTCCTGCGCTGCATCCAGCGCGCCCTTGCCGTTACTATCTTTGCACGTGGAGAGACAGTCTCCCGTGCCAACATTGAGGACCTCCAGCTTCTGGATCACATGCTCCGCCCAGACGCGGAGATAGAGTGGCCTGATCTGATGCTCATCATGATTCACCACTGGCTTGGTCTTCAGCGCTCTACGAGGACTGGGGGTGCTATCACTATGGGTGCCTATGTCACCCACATTGCCGATAGACTGAGGCTCTCCACTGATGGAGACACGCTCTGTAGAGACCCACGCACCCTGGACGCCGACGCCTTTCGATTGGCGACCTTTATCAGGATTCAGAGGAGCTCTGGCGGCGGCACTCGCTATCTCTGGCGCATGCCGGATGGCCGCACTCAGTACCTGATGCCCTTCTCGGCCCCTCTCTCCTTCGAGGACCGATCCACATGGCTCTTCACTGCGCCCCTACCGGCTGCTCCAGCATCACCACCACCTCCTCCTGATGATGATGTGCCGATGACTGATGCGCCCGGCTCCTCACACCAGCCCCACATCCCTTTCCCTGCTGAGACCGGCTCGCCCTTTGCCGACCCTACCATTCAGGATGTGTACCGCCTCATGCATGGCATGAGTACCACTCAGCGCGAGCACGGTGTTATTCTCCGCGATATCCAGCAGCAGGTGACAGACTATGGCGGGCGGATCGAGGCGATAGAGGCGGAGATGCGCTACTGGCGCCTTGATGATCCTTCTGACCACTGATCAGGTTTGCTTTCTTTTCCCCAGCTTTTATCTTATATCTGTCTTGAAGCATTGAGGACAATGCTCGGACTTAGCTTGGGGGGGAGAACTTTATCATTTAGTTCATGTTTATTTTTCTTTTATTTCTAGGTCATGTTTACTTTTTATTGCACTTTTAGGCGATATATTTGCGTGAATTGCTAGAATTAGAAACCTTTGAGAAAATTTTGAGTTATAATTATGATGACTTTGAGAAGTTAGAAATAACCCCATAAGTCGATCAAAGAATTGCATAGGATGGGATAGTTTGAACATTTGAAAAAACGAAAGTCAAATTGAATTGAGAAATCATTTTGAAACTAAACTGTGCCTTTTAAAATAAGGAACCGGGATTTTCAATTAAAGAAAGATTGGGATATCCGTTGGTATGAAAGAATACCAATGGATGCGTGTATTCATGATATATGCAAAAGACTTAAAACAAACGAAAAGATGGAGAAAATAAGAGTACTGACAATAAGTCCTACAGGGCGCCTTTGAGCTCGTCTCCCACACTTAGAAAGAAAACAATGAGTACTGGCACAATCCTAATGGATGCCTTTGAGCTCGAGAAAAACCATAATTAAAACTTATGCATATATCAACACGCGAAGTCTGCAACTTTCTAACCTAAGCTTGTTCCAAGCTTGGGGGGGGGGGGGGTAAAAAGGAAAATCACCACAAATGAGGGCATAAGTTTGATGTAAGAATGAAAAATCAATCAATTCGAACAATTAGTTTTAGCAAATATTAGAACATCTCAAATTATGACATTTGATTAGTTGATTAGTGGGGTGAATAAAAAATTTATCAAGGAAATCCAAATTGTTATTCAAAAGGACTCTCGAAGATTTTTAACAATAGCAAGATCACGTAAACTGTTCGCATTAGAATTTACTTTTGCATTTAGGTAATCATTAGGCCAGCCCTTTACCTAAGTTGGGATTTTTGCTTGAGGACAAGCAAGATTTCAGCTTGGGGGAATTTGATATCTCGTATTCATATCTATATTTTGACCTTAAATTCGTACCAAAACCTGTGTTTTAATCTATAAATTCAGTTATAATTCATTGAATATATATAGAATGTGGTACTGCTGCAAGTTATTCTTATTCTGCAGGAATCGGGCGAAATCGAGAAGGAATCTGGAATTTAGAAGTCTCTACACGGTCCGTGTAACATTCCACACGGGTCGTGTCAACCTCGACTCGACCGATGACACGACTGCATGAAGACAGCTGACTCGACCGCATGAAGAACACAGGCACACGGTCCGTGTAGAATTCCACACGGGCCGTGTCAAGCAATTCTGGAAACAAATCCGGAATTTGGAAACAAGGCTAATTAATGGAAGGTCGGCAAAACGAGTATATAAGCGAGATTTCTTGCACCAGAGAGGACATTCGGGAGCAGAGGAGCATTTTCTAGGGTTTGGTCTTGACGGCTAAGCTTGGAGACGAAGTTGAGAAGCGAAAGACGCAAGTTTTCGACGGATCTTCTTTATTCTTCGGGTTTTGTCATGGCTAATCTTTTTATTACTTCTTTGTTTTATTTTAGAACTATGTCTGAGTAGATTTCTTAGTTTCTAGGGTTGTGATGTAATCGAATGTTTTGTTTTGCATGTTAGTTATTGGATTCCTTTGTTGAAATTTGTGTTTGCTTGATTGTGATTGATTTTAATTGCTTAGTGTAAGTTATTTGATTTTTATTGGTTTACCACTAGATGAATGATCACATCTAGAAGGTACTTTGGCCCTTATAATCTCTTAACCAAACTAAGTACATGAGGTAGGATTAGTGATCCGAAAGGTGAAACCAAGTAGTAACCGACAGGTGAACGTTTCCTCATATCGACGGAATGAGGTTACCTTTAGTATTCCAAACAAGCAACTAGGTAATTCGGACCAACATACGACAGTTGAGGTCTAGAACCCGACGAGGGCATATATTGCAATTCCATACCAAGTTAATAAGCCAACAGACGACAGTTGGTCAGTAGAACCCTACACAAAGGAACAACACAAAGGAACAACACAAAGAAAACAATAACTGCTGCATTCACTCGAGGGCCACACGGACCGTGTACGACAGTATACGGCCTGTGTACACTGATACGGCCCGTGTAGGATACTACACGGACCGGGTACCTCAAGGCAAAATTTAGATGAAGTCATAACCCTGGAAACGCCTTTTTACATCTGATTTAAACCAAGTTTATTTACTTCTTTGCATTTAATTATTGTCATTGAACTGTTAGGAATTTTAAAAACCCCAACCAACCTTTTCCAACTTCTAGTCTTTATTTAATTTAGGTAAAATTCTAGATAAAATCTGAACCGTCCCTGTGATCGATACCCGATAATATACTGCTCGATAGGATTGTATACTTGCAGTCTGAACCGAAAAGTGTGTTTAAGGTTAAAAAGTACAGTTTACTGTACTGAAACTTTGTACCATACCTTTTTAGTGTAACACGATACATTACAAGTAATACCAAGAATTGAGCAAATGGAATTAATATTAAATATGTATTACCATATCTCTCCAGCTTTAATTGGTGCATAAAAAAGATTAATTTCTAATTTAGACAGATAGCATATCTCATTTCCGAATTTCCTACCTCTTATTCATTTTTGGAAGAGAACAAAAAATGCATATTATTGATTTATTCTCTAGCAGCTTTCCACATTTAATTTAATTGAATTATAACGTAAAAATTATGTATGCATTGATATACAAAGAATGTTGTTGTATTAAAACAGTCATTTGTTGTTGTTTCTTTTATTATTATTTATTATTTGTCTCTCTATGATAAATATTATAATATGCTCTGTTGCAACGCACAGGTACAATACTAGTATTTTAATTATATATGTCTGTATTAGGGGCTAGCCTCCATATATAGCAAAATAAACAACATAATCTATATATAGCATCAAATCGAATACAAATAACATGCAACAAATTAAGCAAGATAATATAGAAGAACAACAAACATATAGAACAATGCAACAAATTAAGCAAGATAATAAATATAGAAGACCAACATAATTAATTTGTAACACTAAATTAACCCAAGTACCATCATTAATTGTACGTGTAACATATTTGTTATGTTGCAACAAAGACAACCCCCAAGACATACCATAATTGCACCTTGGCCCTCTCCACCCGTACGACTAAACTAAAACCAGCAATGGAGCTTTCAAAAATCACACAAAAAACCAGTAGTATTGTACTTGTATCAGTTAACTTACAAACACTACAGCAAAACTAGTCTTCAGCGACCGGCATCAGAGACCGGTGTTATTGCCGGTCGCTGAAGACCCTCCAAAAAACAAAAAAACAAAAAGAAATTCATCGGAGACGAAACCCTTCAGCGACCGATACGGCTCGGTCGCAGAAGGGTGCCTCCTAAAAAAATTCCCGTGCAATTTTCTTCTTTCTCTTTCTCCTCCCGCCGCGTTTTAGGTTTAGCAAAAAAAAAAGCGAGCCGCCCCCGACTCCTCCGCCTGATCCCCGGCCGCTGGACCCCGCTGATCAGGCTAACCTCGTCACTGGATCCCCGCCTGAACCCGGCCTGAACCCCGCTGGACCCCCGCTTGAACCCCGCCACTGGACCCCGCCTAGATCACGCTGGACCCCGTCTCGGTGCATCACTTTCTCTCACCCTTTCTTCTTTCTTTCCTCCTAGTTTTAGGTTTCCTTGCTCCATCGTCTCTCTCTCTAGAAAGGAGCTAGGGTTTTGTTCGACAGCCGGATCCTATATGGTTTATGCTGGTAATCGAGTTGGACATCTCCTTGGTTTTTTTTATTTCATCATTATTTGTTATCTCTGTCTCATATTATTTGGTTTCTTTTTGGAGGTGATGGTTGCTTATAAAAAGCTCTTAGTGCGTGGACTCATCGATCAATGGCAACCACAAAGGTAAAGGAAAAACAAAAGGTGTATGTTCGTTTACTTTCGGACTATGATGATGGAAAGCATGTTCTTTCATGGGCGCTCAGCCATTTTTCAAAGGATGAAACTATAATCGTTGTCACTTCCATCATCCCTTATAATACAGGTTGCAATGATTTTAATTTTGAAAGATTTTTGTTATCTCCACTTGAAGTAATTTTGTTATCTCTCAATTCTGAAAATTTCTAATTTCATAAAAAAATTGATTCTCAATTTTGGAAAGCTAAATCCCAATTACCCATAAAAGATTAATGTTAAATGGTTCCAACTAGAGAGGGAAAAACGTGCCGTGCCGTGACTAACACGCCGTGACTTTGGTCACGTGCCGTGCCGTGCCGTGACCAAGTAAATTTTTCACGTGCTGTGCCGTGCCGTGACAAAAATTACGAGGGGTGGTCACGGCACGCGAATGGTCACGGCACGCGAGTCACGCCGTGACTCGCGTGCCGTGACTAATTCGTGCCGTGACCAAACGTGCCGTGACCAAACGCGCGTTAGTCAAGTTTGATCGCATTTAACGTTTAAAAAAAATTATATGAAACGATTCTTTAAAATTCAAATGTTTTAATTGAAATTTAAATGTAAATATTTTAATTAAAATAAAATTATACCTTATAGGAAGGTATGTTAGTGTACTGCTGTGACTGGCGTGTCTTTCGTTCCGTGACTCGCGTGTCCCGTGCCGTGCCGTTTCCGTGTTTCGTGCCGTGCCGTGCAGTGACCAAGACAATTTCTGTGCCGTGCCGTGTCTTCTTTGCCAACAATTGGTCACGGCATGCGAATAGTCACGGTACGGGACACGCGAGTCACGGCACGTGACCGACACGTGTGCCGTGCCGTTCCGTGCCGTTCCGTGCCGTTCCGTGCCGTTCCGTGCCGTTCCGTGCCGTTCCGTGCCGTTCCGTGCCGTTCCGTGACGAAGCCGGCTCCGGCGTGCCATTTTTCCCACTCTAGTTCCAACCCTTATCTTGATTCATTTTCTTGTAGTAAATGGAAGCTTATGATTCATTGATAACCAATTTTATGTACCACAAGAGTCCAAAAAATTAAACAAGTCCTGCTGCATTTAAATGTCATACTCATGCAATTGTTTCAATTCTAAAACAGTTTCAAGACCAAGACTCAATCAATTGAGGGAGAGAATCAACAAAACTCTAGACAAACATCTGGCTCAGTGTGCAATACAGAAGGTGAAATATAATTTGAATTAATTAACTTTAATGTACACGATTTTTTTTTCTTTTCTTCTTCACTTGGGAACCCATGACATGATATCTTTGTAAATAAAAAGTTTCCTCAGTCAATAGAGGTCATTAGGATATCTCCTACTGAAAACTTCAGAAAGTTAATTACTGTTTTGTTTTTCAATGAACCTCAATGAAGGTTAAGTAGCTTAATTGGAGTACAACTGTAATCTTCTTTTCTTTAATTTAACTAGAATTCTATCATTTATTGATGCAATCTATTTCTCTTTTTCGTTGATTTTTGGCCTTGCAAGCAATTTGCAATTTAGGAGTGTGGTGTCTATCAGTTCAGCAATTCTAAAATTGTTTGATAATGACACTAATTGTTTTGTCGCTTGTTTAGAATGGAATTGTTATAATGTATTGTTGTAATGACATTAATGACATTACTTGTATTATTTCGAGTCGGCTTACTTTTAATGTAATTGTATATCTTGTAATTTAGAATGGATTGTTATATTTGTTTGGAAATGGAGAAAAATAAGTTAATGAACATAATATGTTGTTATATTTGTTTGGTACATTTCGTACTAATTGGGGAAAAAGTAAATAATAAAAAGAACCATAAACCTGACAGAAGAGTATCAGCGACCGGTTATTTTGGTCTCTGATGTCTTTACATGATGTCAACAAAAACCAACAGCGACAAAAAAAATTGGTCGCTGAAACGTCATCCATGACCGAGATGACGTCATTCAGCGACTGATGACGTCATCGGAGAGCATCAGCGACTGATTTATATCATCAGCGACCGGCGCCTTATCTATCAGCGACCGGTGGATCGGTCGCTGATGCCTTGTTTTGCTGTAGTGAAATAAGAACCATTAATTGTTCTGACTCCCACAAAAATGTACCAAAAGTTGTTAATTTCCGAGCCCGACTAATTATTTAATACCCATTCTAAGGAGTATTTGCACCATTGCGTACGAACCTCGTTTAGAGTTTGCAATGTATATGGATTGGCCGGTAGGGAACACTGCATGAATAAATGAAAACATATTAATAACATGTATAAAAAGTTAAAATCAATGCACGATATAAATAAATTGACATACCTCTAGAAAAGTTATTAGTGCAATGATAATTACTGTGGGCACTGAAATGCGTAAGTTTGAAAACAAAATAAAATTATTAGTGCAATGATGTTGGAACTTGAAATAAATTAAAATGAAATACTGCATTAAAATATCTCTAATTAACGTCTCAAGTGCGCTCTGTGTCTGATATAATATCCCTAATTAACGTCTCTAATTAATTTTTTTGTACTGCATGCGCATGCATGCATGCACATCATCAATTGACTCCCATTTTTTTAATCAATTTTTTTTGTATTTATATGTTATTTTCTATAATAGTTTACAATAAAATGTTCAGCTGGGTACCGTAATTAAATAAATGACCCCCATTCACATCAGTTTCAATTTTATATGATTGACCCACATTTATAGTTTGAAGGTCCTGAATTTCATGCATCGTGCGCTAATTGCATGAATGGTGTGCTATTTTGCAAACGCATGATGTGCTAATTTGCATGCATATACGGTGTCCTGAATTGAATTTGCAATGCATTGTGTGTTAATTTTATATGATTGACTCACATTGCTAGTTTGAAGGTCCTGAATTGCATGCATATTGGTGTGCTAATTTTATGTGATTGACCCACAAAGTTTGAAGGTCCCGAATTGCATACATATTGGTGTGCTAATTGCATGCATGCATGGTGTCCTGAATTGAATTTATAGTTTAATTGTTCTGACTCGTGTTTGTATATTATTATCCCTAATTACATGTCTATAGGAACTTCGAACAACAGTTTTGCCACCATAACTCTCAAAATTTCAGATGCTAAATGTTGTCATTGTTTTCATTTGTGCGTATTTTTTTTTTACAAATGGAAACTTCGATCATAAAGAGTTGTCCAAACTTGACAACACTCACAATAGTACAACATGAGAATTGTGTAAGTATATATTTTTCCAAATAGCTTCTCATCATTTAATTAATTGTTGTTTAAAGTAAAGATCTAGTTATCAATTGATTAATTGTTAATTTGTTACAGTACTGTGATGCTCTATTGAGTTGGTATTATGTATGTTATTAAATAATTATCTCATTATAATTGCACAATATATCTCTAAACTTAATTACACAAAGTTATTTTATACTAAAATCTAGGTTCCAAGTATTTACAGCGTTGCTCCTGAGAACATCGCCATCGGTAAAAAAAGATCAGAGTTGGTATTGATCAAACAAATACCGACAGCTCATCTCATCAAGGATGGTAAAGATCACCACATTTACACCATCGGCCCAGTAACCCAACCGATATCGCAGAGTCACTCAAAACCAATGGTAGGATTAAAATAATGGATGGCAAATGAGGGGCACATCAACGCTAATGGGTTGTTTCAACGCCATCAGTCGGTAAAAAATTCCAAGTAATTACAACGCTGCCCTTAGTTACATACTCCATTGGTCACGAAGGACACCTGACGTTAAATGGGCGATAGTAAGTGTGTTTTTGTAGTAGTGAGCATGATTTGGAAATCACAAACTGTTGAAAACGATCTAAATACTTCACAAGTGATGCGTGTATATGCAAAATTTTGAGATGTTTGAATTTATTTATTATAATGTCAAGTGGTAAAAAAAGAAGAAGTAAAGGTTAATATGTTATTTTAATGCATTTGTTTTTCATTATTTTTTTACCGCTTAACTTTGTACTAAATGAATTTCAAAATTTGCATTACAGGCATCACTCGTGAGGCATCACTCGTGAAGTATATCGATTTTAACAGTTTAGATTTATCGTTTAAAATCAATCCAATAGATTTTGAAGTTATGCTTATCAAGTCTTTTTTATGAGCACAGCACATGCTAATTAGTTTATCCATCATATGTTCCATAATCTCGGCCCATGCGTAAAGGTTCTTAATTAAGTTGCTGCCCAAGTTCTATTTCTAATTTAATTTCAATTTCAGGCACACCTAACCCTCAAAAGTCACCATTCAAAGCATTTTCAATTTCGGTCCAGTAGGAGATTGAGGTTCATATACTATTCTTACGGCCCTGGTCTCACTTCATTTAAATTTCTCAAAAGAGGCCTTTTTCAAAGTTTTTTTTTATTGAAGCTTTTTCATAGTTTATTTTCTTTTAAGTAAAGGTTGGATGTAAGACACCCAACTAATTAATATTCACAAAAAAATGTTCATTTTGGATTTCGAACCTGCGACCCTTCCATACTAATAACAGAATCAGTCCTGTTGACTGTTGACTAGATGAGTTGTAACATAATTAGTTAGCTGTTAGTTAGTGAACTATAAGCAGTCGGTTAATGGCATTCTTGTAATTGATAAAGCCTCTATATAAGGGTGCATCTTGTATTCATAATTGAGCAAGTAATACAAAAATCATTTCATTACAATTCTGTATCTTATTCTCCTTCTCGTAATATGGTATCAGAGCACTGATCCATTTTTTTTTCTTTTCCTGTGATGGATTCCTCTACCACCTCTCTTCCTCTCCCTCCTTCTCCACCCCCAGTGATTACTACTCCGGTGATTCATATCTCTATTCCTGTCTCTACCAAGTTAGATCGGACTAACTTTCTCACATGGCGGTCTCAACTTGAGCCAATTGTTGATGGCTATGGTCTTGCGGGACATCTTGATTCTTCTTTATCTCCTCCTGAGGCTCAAATTGAGGCTGATGGCAAGCTCATTCCCAATCCGGCTTTTGCTTCTTGGCGTATGCAAGACCGACTTCTTCTCGGCTGGCTTCGATCCACCATCTCCGGCTCTGTTTTAGCCCAGTATGTGAGTTGTCAGACTGCTGGTTCTCTTTGGGATGCTCTTCACCGGGTGTACTCGGCCATTTCTTCTGCTCGGGTCATGGAACTGCGGCGCCTTCTTCATACCACTACTAGAGGCGGCCAAAGCTGCAATGACTACTTTGAGAAGATGCGTAGCATTGCCGATCAACTCGCTGCTGTGGGAGAACCGGTCACTGATTCGGATTTGGTTCAGTATGTGCTTAACGGGTTAGGATCCGATTTCAACTCTTTTATAGTTGCTCTCACTACCCGATCGGATTCGATCTCTCTCTCAGATCTCCATGGATTTCTGCTCACCCACGAGTCTCTTCTTCTCTCACAACATCAAGTACCTTTACCCTCTTCTGATCCTATGGCGATGTATGCTGCTTCTAGTAGAGGTAGGGGTCGGCATCAGCGTGGCAGAGGAAGAGGTGCTCCTTCAAATAATACTCCTTTACTTCCAACTCCTATGGGCCAAGGCAGAGGTGGCCCAGTTCGGCCTCCCAAGGGTGCTCCCTCATATTCTTACTCCTCTTCTCAAGGCCGTGGCAGCCAAGCCCAGCAAGTGTTTGAAGAAAAGCCTACTTGCCAAATCTGCTACAAAAGAGGGCATCTTGCCTTAAACTGCTGGTACAGAAGTGACTTTGCTCTCTACCCGGCTGAGGATCAACCGACCATGCAAGCTCTAGTGAACACCACTACTGCCACTCCAAGCGAAGGGTGGTTCCTTGACTCCGGAGCAACTCATCATGTCACTTCCGACATCAATGCTCTCTCCTCCTTTACTCCTTACATGGGAAGTGATCACCTTCAAGTAGGTAATGGTCATTTCTTACCCATTTGTCACATTGGTCGGTGTTCGCTTTCCATAGGTGGTGGTACCTTAGTTTTAAATAATGTGTTGCATGTGCCTACCATTACAAAGAACCTCATTAGTATTTCTCATTTTACTCTTGACAATGATGTACTAATGGAGTTTCATCCTTCATTTTGTTTAATAAAGGACCGCCACACTATGACACCGCTCCTACAAGCTCCACTAAATAATGGTCTTTACCATTTTGGGTCTTCTCCTCGGGTTTTTCTTGGAGAAAGAGTATCGGCCGATCTATGGCATGCTAGGTTGGGACATCCCTCTATTCCCACCACTCGGCTTATAATAAAAACTCATCATCTTCCTCTTTTCTCTCAAAAATTAAATAATTATGCACATTGTCACAAAGCAAAGGCTCATGTGTTACCTTTTACTCCTTCTTCTTCTTTGGCTTCTTGCCCTTTAGAGGTTGTTCACTCCGATGTGTGGGGTCCTTCTCCCATTGTATAAAAAAATGGTTATAGATATTATATACATTTTATTGATGAGTTTTCTAGATTTTCTTGGATATATTTTTTTCATTCTAAAGATGAGGTTGTTGGAGTTTTTACAAAATTTAAGGCTCTTGTGGAGAATTTGTTCACAATCACCATTAAAATTCTCCAAACCGACGGGGGAACGGAATTCAAGCCGATTACTCGATTATTTCCTCAAATCTTGCATCAAACCTCTTGCCCTCACACGCCACAACAAAACGGCATCGCCGAGCGCAAGCATCGCCATGTGGTTGAATTAAGTCTCTCCATCATCTCTCATGCTTCTTTACCTCTTGACTTGTGGGATCATGTGTTTCAAAGCGTTGTGTTTCTCATAAACCGCATTCCTCCTTCTTCTCCTCCACACACTCCACCTTATACTACTCTCTTCAACCGTACACCCGAATATCAATTCTTGCGGGTCATCGGCTGTCGTTGCTATCCTCTTCTTCGACCTTACAATGCTCATAAGCTTCATTTTAGATCCATTCCTTGTGTCTTTTTAGGTTATTGCCAAAACCAAAAAGGCTACAAGTGTCTTCATGTTGCCACCAACCGCATCTATATTAGTCGAAATGTTCGGTTTGATAAAATGTTTTCCCATTTTCCAGCACTGTCTCTTCTCAGTCATCCGAACTGGAGCAACTCTCTTCTTTATTTTCTCCTCTGGCACCTACTCTTTCTTCTCAGCCTCCTATTCAGCCTTCTTCATTTGCTGGGCCTTCTAACTCTACACGGCTCAGCTCCTCTCCTCCCCAGCCCACTTCGGATCAGGCTGCCCCTTCTACCCCTGCAGTTCGGCCTGCACAACCCACTCATGCTGCGCCTTCTACCCCTGCCGCTCGGCCTGCACAGCCCACTCTTGTTGAGCTTTCTGTTCGGCCCGCTACCTCCTCTTCTGAGGACCTCTTCTTCCCACTCCAGTACCTTCCGAACATGCACAGCCCATCTCTGACTCTGCTCATAATCCAATTAATACCCATTCCATGCTCACTCGGTTCAAAACAAAATCAAACCGCCCCAAATTTTTTCCAGATCATGTGACTTATTTAGCCACCAAACACCCTCTGTCTCCTCCATCTCTTGATGAGCCAACATGTTTCACAGTGGCCAATAAACAACCCGAATGGCGAAAGGCTATGGCCGATGAGCTTAGTGCACTTGCTCGAAACAATACTTGGGATCTTGTTCCTTTACCACCCGATCGACGTGTTATTGGTTGTAAATGGATTTATAAAATCAAAAAGAAATCGAATGGTTCTATTGAAAGGTATAAAGCTCGCTTAGTCGCTAAGGGTTATACCCAAGAGGAGGGCATTGATTACCATGAGACGTTTAGTCCCGTTGTCAAACCGACTACCATTCGCTTGGTTCTTTCTCTAGCCGTAACCCATGCATGGCCAATTCGCCAACTTGATGTAAACAATGCTTTCCTCCATGGTGATCTTGATGAATGCGTCTATATGTCTCAACCACCGGGGTTTTCCGATTCTCAACATCCCTCACATGTGTGTCGCCCTAAGAAAGCTTTATATGGCCTCAAGTAAGCACCTCGAGCATGGTTTCACAAACTCGCTTCCACTCTTCTCACTCTTGGTTTTCTTGCTTCAAAATCTTATCCTTCTCTATTTTTTTGTGTCACCTCTTCTTCCATCACTATTGTTCTTATATATGTCGATGATATTGTTGTTACGGGTTCTCTTCCCGATCTTGTTACTTCTCTTATCTCCTCTCTTGCTTCTCAGTTTTCGCTTAAGGACCTTGGTCCTCTTCACTACTTTCTAGGGATTCAAGTTACTCATATTGCCGCTGGCCTTCACCTCTCCCAACCGAACTATGTCACTAATCTCCTTCTTCGAGCCAAGATGGATGGTGTGAAACCGTGTGCCTCACCCATTTCTCCAAATGATTCTCTTCCAAACATCGTGGCATTCCCATGACCGATCCTCTTCTTTACCGCCGCGTCGTTGGTGCTCTCCAATAGGCTACCATTACACGGCCTGACATTGCCTATGCCGTCAACAAAGCTTCCCAATTCATGCATTCCCCAACCGAAGAGCATTGGGATGTAGTGAAACGCATTTTGCGGTATCTCAAAGGCACGATTAATCATGGGCTTTGCATTGACAAACGGTCTCCTCTTGAGTTACATGCCTACACGGATTCCGATTGGGCGGGTTGCCTGGATGATCGTCGCTCCACCTCGGGGTTTTGTGTCTTTTTAGGTACCAATCTTCTTTCTTGGAGTTCGAAGAAGCAACACACCGTTTCGTGTTCGAGTACCGAAGAGGAATATAGGAGCATGGCAATTGTGTGTACGGAACTTATATGGCTACAACAACTTCTTCGTGAACTTCGTGTTCCTCTCACATGCATCTTCTCCTATACTATGGTGCGACAACCTTGGAGCTACTTTTCTTGCGTCTAACCCGGTGTTTCATGCAAGAACAAAGCACATTGAAATAGATTTTCACTTTGTGCGTGAAAAGGTTATCTCCAAAGAACTTGGAGTTCGGTTCATTTGTTCCAAAGATCAGCTTGCTGATATTTTTACCAAGGCTCTGCCTGCCACTCGATTACAGCTGCTACGATCCAAGCTACGCATTACCTCTTCAGATTGCTAGGCTTGCGGGGGGGTAATAACAGAATCAGTCCTGTTGACTATTGACTGTTGACTAGATGAGTTGTAACAGAATTAGTTAGCTGTTAGTTAGTGAACTATAAGCAGTCGATTAATGACATTCTTGTAATTGATAAAGCCTCTATATAAGGGTGCATCTTGTATTCAGAATTGAGCAAGTAATACAAAAATCATTTCATTACAATTATGTATTTTATTCTCCTTCTCGTAATACACACAGAGAGTATTGCCTTGTCACTAGATCAAAAACTGGTTCTCATTTTCATTGTTTAAAACTCGTACAGTACACATAAACACAATGGCATCTATTTGGTACCAGTGACGAGAGACTAACAGAAGCCAGAACATAACAAGATAACATCAATGTTTCCTCAGTTCCGCTAACGAAAACCATGAATGACCCCTTATCGGGTCCAATTCAGTTTTGAATAACCCAATATGCTTTTGTGGAGAAACCACCACTCAAATAATCGAATTAATTTACTCAAAATTCGATATTTATCTGTACTATTAAGTATGTAGGAACATCATAAATGGGTTCAGAAACTATTGGTTTTCTACGATTAAGTCCTCTAAATTTATCAATTTCGGCCAAGCCTAAAAACATTGCATGCATGCCTCTCTATCTATAATTTATTATGATGGCATATATTGAAATAATAATTTTACATTTATTATGCTAGAAGAACAATTGACTTTTGAGTTTGTGGTAAGTTGTTCGTTTACTTTAGCCAGTTTGTGGTGGAACTCTGCACCTTCTATAGTTCTGGTTTACTATTTCTACTGTGTGGAGAACTCTTCTGCTATCGTATCAGTGGATGAACAGGAGCATGACATTAAAAGCTCGTATTGTAAAAAATTAAATTAACAACTCAATTCTACTGTCAAACTTCTGCAGATTCATTTAAGAACCATATATACTACTACCAACTAAATACATTTAAGAGACGGATCTGTTTCCTGACGCCCGCATCCATATCCAGTAATACAAAAGCTTGAAATATTCAAAACTATGCACTGTACATCCCCACGTAAGCATTAGTCACAGAGCCAATCCAGAGAGAACCATCTCTCTCATGGACCTCACTAATGGAAGTTGTGAGGCCGCCATTCAAGGCCTCTATAATCTTTCCGTCTTGATTCAACCTAAATGCTACCGGGTGGTCAGGGGCTGCACCGGCGGGGTTGTCAATCTTAAGTTGGCTCATGGCAACCCAGTATCCCCCTCTAGGATCCCTGGTTATGTTATCTGGGTAACCGGGCAGATCGACAAAGTGCTCAAATTTGCCGATTTTTGGGCCCCTGATCCAGTACTTATGGATTTGGCACAAGGTGGTGAAGGAAACGAGAAGGTGACTGTTGTCATGGCTCATTGTTATGCCATTAGGGTATGTGAGATGGCCTTTTAGCACAGTGAGTCTTTTTGATCGCGCGTTGTATTTCATCAGCCGCCCAGTTGTGTCATTTGTAAGAACCACCATCAAATGTTCCCTGCATGTATAAATTTTCAATGGTGCGGTTGGAGGAAAATACAGATAAATAATCAGTATGAAACTTGTAAGTTTATGCATGATCAAGCCAGTTTGGCTATGATTATCAGCTGTTGTTGTTTTTTCATTGTTAATCTGTTTATAACGTTTAATTTCTGTACTTTGTGTTTTTATATTGTTTAATGAGTTGTTATGGGTTTGTGGCTGTGAAAAGGTAAGGTAGGTGCAGGCTTTCATAGGTATACTTGGGTCTTTTAGCTAAGCTTTGAACTCTTTGGTTTTCTATCTGTTAACTATGGTTTCATGTGAATGAAATGGGCATCTCTGCCTTTTATCAAAAAAAAAAAAAAAAAAAAAAACGGTGCAGACTTTCGTCTTTTATAATACGCATATGAAAGGTCATTATGTTGTTCGAGTAACAGAGACCTTAATTTGCTATTCCATAAAGCCTAGCTATTTTCAGTCTACCAGTTAAGATAAATTAATTACTGTTGCCGTCTATGAATCAATAATTGAACCTGGAATTACCCGGAACTATCTCTACATTTACAAACATAAATGCTGCAGCCTTCTTTCAAATAATTAATATATAAATAAATAAATGTTAGCTGCAGCATAGTCCAAGTTCAACGTGGCCCTCCGTTTACAAGTAATATGTCAACATTCCTTTGTTCCATTAAATGCTAGCTGTTCAGTTGATCGAGTTAGTTTTGTGCGGTCTCTACTGGGAGTCTGGGATTTAGTTAACTGTTTTTTTGAAAAAAAAATAAATAAATAATGGAAATTTGACCGATACTAACTAAGAACCTATGATGGGCCTTACTCTTTTGATCATGTAATTACTCTATTGTACCAGCTGCAAAATTTCAATTACTGAAGTGGACTTCATGCATGTGTCAAATAACGAGAAGCTTACTTATTGAAAGTTACATCTATGATATTAATCTGTGGTGCTTATTATATATTGCGGTCAATTATATATATATATATATATATATATATATAGGAAATGGCTAGCATGCTACGCGTAGCATAGAGGGCTTCCGTGCTACGGCTCAATATTTGAGTTTTCAAAATTCTAATGGTCGATCCAAACCGTTTAACATGATCTCCATACAAATATGTACTTGCAAACCAAATTTTACATTTTTTAGAATAATTTTTTACTATTTTTTTAGATAGGTAGAAAATCACTTGATCTGAAAATTTCTGTACCATTAAGACCAAGTGATTTTCTACCTATCTAAAAAAATAGTAAATAAATTCTAAAAAATATAAAATTTGGTTTGCAAGTACATATTCATATGGAGATCATGTTGAACGGTTCGGATCGACCGTTAAGATTTTGAAAACTCAAATATTGAGCCGTAGCACGGAGGCCCTCTATGCTACGCGTAGCATGCTAGCCATTTCCTATATATATATATATATATATATATATATATTGCCGACCATTATAACTGAAGGGCTAATAACCAAGGACAAAGATTCGTGCTTGGTTAAAAAATTGCTGATATATTAGGGTTTTTACTAGAGGGTTTTTCTTTAAATATACCAGAAAATCTTAATATACATATAATCTGTCTGAAACTATTTTTATTTTTCTAAATGAAATTTATTAAAAACATTTACTGGGTGCCTACATCTACTTTCAAAAAATTAATTTGTGGTGCTTGTTATATTAGCATAAAAATTTCTAATTAAATTATGGTACTTAAGTTTGAAAAAGTTAATAGTACAAGCTAAAATAGTCTTTCATTAAATCATATGGTAATATCAATTCGTAAAAAAAAAAAAAAAAACTAACTAAAGAAAATGAAAGAAACAAACAAAAGAAAATTTGAAAGTAAAATGAGAATAATTTATTATGGCAATATTCGGGTCACGTTGCGTTTGGATCAGGATCAGATCAGACAGATTTTTCAGATCAAGTGATCAGGTAGCTGCCACTTAATTATCAAACTGTCAGCATTTTAGATAAATTTTTTTTTTTTTATTTACTTCGATGGAACAAAGAAAGATCAAATATTTGAAAACATGCACATTATGGACGAATTATAAACATATGGGAAGTTTAGAAAAGTTCAAAAGTAAATGCACGGGTCCAGACGGTCCTAAATGCATGCGTTTAGGTTCAATACTATGAATGCATGTTATCAAGTCTGACTACAGATTTGATCAATAAGAGGGTAGAACCTGCTAGTCGGATGTCGTTAAAGATTCGATACATGTATGCATATCATTTATCCTGTGTATACAATAGTACAATAATGAAAGCATGTTGTTTATTCATTAGTTGTAGCCATAACTATATAAAAAAGAGTCGTGCATTAACCGTGCAACGCATCTATATATGATATATGCACGTGCACTCATGCCCTCCACATGCATGAGAAGGTTTTAATGTTTTTGGGAGAGTTGAATTTTAAAACAGTAAAATACAGTTTGATCTACCTTCTGGTGATGTGGGTGCTGCTATCTGTGAAATAAACCTCCCCAGTTTCTTGATTCACATCCAACCCATTAAGAAATTTAAATGGAACACCTCTTGCCTTGGACGCCAGAACTTTCACCAGGCCGCCTTTGGGTCCCACTGACAGCAAACCACGGTAGGCGTCAGCTATGTAGAGATTTCCAGTGGCATTATGAAATTGTAGACCCAAAGCTCTGCCGCACTTGCTCTCCAACATCTCGTTTGTGTTCTCAATGCAATCTCTGTCACTGATATAAGAAGAAAGATCAAATATGTAAAAACTGATGTGTTATATGAGTCAGAGGAATCCTTTAGGCCTGTAGTCTAATTATGTATGAAAATAAATTTTGATAGACATTGGAAAATAATGCAGAGAATTTATTGGATTACACAAAATACTTAAACGTAGTGATGCGATTCTGATCTGCTTTACAAGGGAGTATATTATATATATTCCGAAAAGATTAACTTCAGATATATATATATATAGTAGAACTAG
Source organism: Carex kokanica (assembly GCA_025461125.1). Classification (NCBI taxonomy): domain Eukaryota; kingdom Viridiplantae; phylum Streptophyta; class Magnoliopsida; order Poales; family Cyperaceae; genus Carex; species Carex kokanica. Next base: position 812,000 of record JAJGRX010000902.1, on the reverse strand, counting down.
GGTGCTCCTAAGCTCACCAAGTCCTTCCATGAGCGCGACTCTAAAACCTATCAAATTGACTTCAAACGATATTTTTCAAACGATATTTTTCAAAACGTTAGATGTTCAATCTATATTAAAATATGCTTGGAGACCAAATTTTACATTTTTTGAAATTTTTTTACTATTTATTAAGATGATTTGAAAATCGCTGTTTTTATTAAAATTCTGCACCATTGGAAAACAGCGATTTTCAAACCATCTTAATAAATAGTAAAAAAATTCCAAAAATTGTAAAATTTGGTCTCCAAGCACATTTTAATATAGATTGAACATCTAACGGTTTGGAAATGTCGTTTGAAGTCAATTCGATAGGTTTTAGAGTCGCGCTCACGAAGGGCTTGGTGAGCTTAGGAGCACCCTAGTTCTACTCATATATATATATATATATGAGTGAGGCTATGGTGCTATGCATAGCACCAATGGCTAGTGTACTACGGCTCAATATGGTACTTTTTAAAATCCTAACGGTCGATCCGACCGTTCAATGTGATATCCATATGAATATGTACTTGCAAACTAAATTTTATATTTTTTCGAATTTTTTTACTATTTTTTCAGATAGGTAGAAAAATCAGTGTTTTTTGAAAATTCTGGACCATCAAAATTCTACCTATCTGAAAAAATAGTAAAAAAATTCGAAAAAATATAAAATTTAGTTTGCAAGTACATATTCATATGGTTATCACATTGAACGGTCGGATCGACCGTTAGGATTTTAAAAAGTACCATATTGAGCCGTAGTACACTAGCCATCCGTGCTATGCATAGCACCATAGCCTCACTCTATATATATATATATATATATAGTGCTGGGCTTAGCTAAGCCATGGTGTAAAACGACTTGGTGCTCCACGCCTCATTATTTCCATTTTGAAAATCCAAACGACCGATCCGAACCGCTCAAGTTGTTCTCCATATTGATATGTGCTTGGAGACCAAATTTTACATTTTTTGGAATTTTTTTACTATTTATTAAGCCACTTTGAAAATCACTGATCCGGCGGTCCAGAAATTTTTACTGTTTTTTACTGTTCATAAGGATTTTCAGATTTTCAAAGTGGCTTAATAAATAGTAAAAAAATTCCAAAAAATGTAAAATTTGGTCTCCAAGCACATTTCAATATGGAGAACATGTTGGAAGGTTCGAATCGACTATTTGAACTTTGAAAATGAAGATATGGCATGGAGTACCAAGTCGTTTTACTCCATGGAGTAGCCTAGTCGGACTCTATATATATATATATATATATATATATAGAGATGGACTTAGCTACTTCATGGAGTAAAACGACTTTGTACTTCACGCCATATCTTCATTTTCAAAGTTCAAATAGTCGATTTGAATCTTCCAACATGTTCTTCATATTGAAATGTGCTTGGAGACCAAATTTTACATTTTTTGGAATTTTTTTACTATTTATTAAGCCACTTTGAAAATCTGAAAATCCGGATGAACAGTAAAAATTTCTGGACCGCCGGATCAGTAATTTTCAAAGTGGCTTAATAAATAGTAAAAAAATTCCAAAAAATGTAAAATTTGGTCTCCAAGCACATATCAATATGGAGAACAACTTGAGCGGTTCGGATCGGTTGTTTGGATTTTCAAAATGAAAATAATGAGGCGTGGAGCACCAAGTCGTTTTACTCCATGAAGTAGCTAAGCCCAGCACTATATATATATATATATAGCTAGGATAATTGACATGCAGATCGTCAATTGTTTGTCACGACGAATTCTGGTCAAATTAGCCAGCTTAAGTTTACACTTTAATGCGCAAAAAGACAACATGTCATGGAGACACCTCAATCCAAAATATGAAATTTCAAAATAAACTAAAAACCTCAGTCATGCACGCTTTTTGAAAGCAACATATTATATAATTGATTTCAGTGAGGTCTCAAAAAAAAAGAGAGTAATACTTCATTCATAGGGCATTACGTACCGATGCATCGAGTTGTAGGCAAACTCACTCCAACCGAGCCTTTCGCCTCGCCACTTCAGGATTCTTCCATTAGAGACCCCGGTGTATGGCCCGTGCCCTTTTGGGTCGAAGGCTATGCTCTCGGGGCCCACCACCGTGTGCAGCTTCAGCTCATTTTGGCTCTCAGGCATATCTATGATCTTCGTCTCATAACCTACACTAATTAAAGGAAGGAGAGCAATAAAAACTGCAAGGAAAGGCATGTATATGTGTGTCAAGCATTTCACTTCCATATTACCAGTATACTGAGTATATATTAAGAAAGGAGAGTTTGGTTTCTCACGTTTGACTGTGAAGTAGGAACTTAAGTGATTGAAATCTCGGGTCTGTCCCATTTATAGAAAAAAAAGAAAAGAACAAAGGTGCCTTCCGAGTAGATGAGGCTATGTTGGTTCACTACACCAAATTTAGTCTTTTGCAACAACACATGGCAACTAATGAACTAATTGGTTGCATTAAATTAATAATATTGCTACCAAACTAATTAGTTGTATTAGAATATATTTATTGCAACGGAATAATTCTTATTGCAACTAAATTTAACTGTTGCCCGACAAAACAAATTGCAACCAAATAACATTTATTGCAACTAGTTATTTTCGTTGCCCACAGCCCTTCGGCTCTTCTCTGGTCCATAATTTGAGAGAAGTCTGATTTAATTTAGGTGGCGGCTTCGAGAGTGCGCAGGCCTAGCTGTGGGTGGAACAAAGAGGCCCGAATTGAGGGGCCCGTTAGCTTTCAAAAAAAAGAAATTGAGGGCCCCGGTCGCTGTAAAATTTCTACTTTTTTGGGGCAAGTCAAAAAAATCATTCTAGTCCTTGTTCCGCTCACCTAACCTCCGCTTCTTATCCTCCCGACTTCTCCGGATCCGTATCCTCTGCATTAACTCAAAAGGGAATCTTTTGAGTTAATGAATTTTAACCGTCTGATTTCAAACGGAGCAAATCCGGCTCAAGTCTATAACATAGAGGGGCTTTTAATATTAGTGCAGATCTAGTTCACACGAATCTTGAAACAGATTGGACAATCAAGATTCATTAACTCAAAAGATTCCCTTTTGAGTTAATGCAGAGGATACGGATTCGACTTCTCCGCCGCTTCTCCCTTCCAGCGTCGATAAGTCTCTTCCGCTCACCTCCCGTTCTCCCTCCGTTGATTTTCTCCTCCCCTTCTCCTCCTCCGCTCACCTCCTTCCCTCCTTCCCTCCGTCCACACCCTCTCCTTCCCCTTCTCCTCTGCTCAACTCCCTCCAAAAAAATAAATCTAAATCTACGGTTTCCCCAAATCCTTTCATTGCCCACTTGTAACGAGATGCAAATCTAAGAGAGATGAGACAACAACGCTGGCTAAGGCTATTGTAGTTTGTATTTGTCGCCGTCTATGCAAATCTAAGAGCTGATGGTGATGGCGTTTCTCCTCAAGAAGCCAAGCAGCTTCGAGACGAGGTATTGGAACTCCAATTCATGGGATTCTTTAGTTCGTGTTAATTAATTCTTTATTATTTCTTTCTTTCTGAGTAAAAAGGTGCGAGATATGTTTATGCACGCATTTCCTCTTGATGAGCTCAGACCTTTATCCTGCGAAGGACAAGATTCTCTTGGCGGCTATGCTTTGACTCTTGTAAGCAACCAATTTCTAATAATACATTTCCTCTTATTTCATTAGCCTGTATGTATAACTTCCTTTCCCTTTTCGCTTTTATCAGATTGACTCCTTGGATACTCTCGCCTTGCTAGGGGATCAAGACACATTTGCATCAGCTGTCCAGTGGGTCAGTACAGATGTTCAATTTAACATTTCAGATCAATATTCTTTTTCGTGCTTTATCATCTTTACTAAACATGTAAATAATAATCTTGCTTGTGGATTATTGGTTCCTTTACAGATTTATAAATTTGATTTTCGTTTTTGTTGGAGCACAGAAAGGGGCAACTCTGGTGGCAGAAGGCTCTGAGGAGGAAGAAGAAGACATTGACTTCCATGAAGATTTTGAAGGTAAGTCTTGACAAAAAAATTTGCTGGTTGCTAATTGCTACAAGTCTCTATTTGTTAGTATTCTCTTTGGTGTTTGGTGAATACACTGTGGTTAGTCAAGTCTCTAAGAATGAGTTCCAATAAGTTAATTGAAGAATATACAAATTAAAAATCAGTAAAAGTACTAAGCTGACTAGGTTTTCTTCAAGTTGCAATTCTATGTACAAATTGGCACTTTAGAATTGAAAATTGCTTTCTTTTTGGATGACTAAACAAACAGTCTTAAAGTATATCTTACATAACTTTTTTTGAAAGGTAAAAAATTTACTTTACTTTCTTGTTTTAAGAATGTATGGAAAATAAATAATTTCAGGGTGCTAGGCAGTTGACTGGTTCCATTAAACTGTTACAGGTGCCATTAAAAATAATCGTATAATTCAAAAGGAGATCATACTGATGCTGATTTAAAAGGATTTGTATCAAGATTTGTATTTGATTGCATACTGGTGCTGATTTCAAAAGGAGATCATACAAATTACAGTTGCATTAAAAGGTTTGTTTTCTTTGTAATTTTCTTTTTTAATATTAATATTGATATTTAACTAGAACAAATTATGAAGGCTTTGATGAACCTGTAAAAACACTTGAATAATAATAGTTATTGTCAGTCTTGAGTTGGACCATTTATTTCTACTATTACTTGAATAATAACAGCTATTTTCAGAGCATTGAATGCAAAGGAATAGCATATCAGAGCATTTAATTGCTTGTTAAGTTCAAATCAGGAATCACATTATTGTACCAGATGGAAACAATGCATAAAACTGATGCCATGATGATGAAATGGGGACTGGTACGCATATCAACCGGTACTGGTACGGTTCAGACCTGGTACAATACCGAGAAGACACAACATGGTGAACAGGTATGGGAAGACCCGATACTGGTACGGTACGGACCTGGTACAGCTTGAAGGCACGTTACTGGTACGGTTCTGACCGGTACTGGAATAACATGGCATGTGCTGGAGGCGGATTTCATCTCTACTGATCCAACTTACATTTTAAATTGTTAGGGACTTTTCTGCTTTCTTGTAATCTTTTTCTTCTTTGTTTTAGCTCAAAATGTATTGGGCTCTTTTTATTTACTTTATTTTAAAAATGCATCTGATTCTTGTATGTTTATTGCTAATAAAGTAAAAATCCCAATATGAGAAAGAGAAGAAATAACTGGAACAGTACTCACCTTGATATAATCTTTATTATTGATAGTTGAATTGTAAGGCAAAACCTCCTCAGGAGTCATTTGGAATAGAGAGCTAGATAGGTAATTTTTTTTAATAGAAATTATTTTAAACTAATAGATGAGAAATTACAAATTATTTTCAATTTCTTTCTGCTCTAATATAACAATTGTGAAATTACTTTTTTTTTTATTTGTGTGAGGGTTATGCATTACTGTGTGTTGGCTTTGTATGTTCTGATGTTGAAGTAGAAACTCAAGATGAAGATTATGTCAGTATTAATACTCCTTTAAATAATTGATCAATGACGGATAAACATACCGTTGCCCTTTAAATAATTGATCAATGACGGATAAACATACCGGTGCCATAAACCATATTTCCACCAATAAACTAATCAGTTCTCTATATTTTAGGAATGTGCATATTCCCACTATCATATATGTATTGACTTCTCATGTCAAAAAGATCAGATAAATCTTGACTCTCAAGTCCAATCAATTGTATGGTTGGATTATATTTTCGAAAATGACATGAAATGAAACCAATACTCAAATTATCAATGTCGTGAGTTTTGAATAATTAGCACTTCCGGAATTTTGTGATTTTTGGATGTTTTTCAATTTGCAAATCAGTATGAAATTAGATTCAACAAATATTCTAATGTTATAACTCAATTTATATACATGTAATAAAGTATTGTTTAGCTGGATTTCGAAAAGTTTCAAAATATAATGAATTTTGAAAATTTGGGTAATAAACAAATATTATTCAGAAATCAAGAAAAATTGTCGTTTATTACCCGCCTTAAACGAATAAAAAATATGCAACAAATGTATTCTGAAATCTCTTGCGGTTATTATTCTATAGCTTCAACAAAAGGCCTACTATGTTTTATGCATCCTTCACAAATATTATGTGAATTTTATATAGGTTGGAAGGAATATTGGCAACATTATTTAATTTACCATGGTCTTTTTTACTTAAAAAAAACAACAACTTCACATTTTACAACAGCATAAATAACTGGTACAGAATGTCCATAAATGCTTGATTAGAAAAACAAAAGCATCAAGGTAGAAAATTAAAAATAAATAATTGCTTCACTAAAAAATCATTCGGAGATTTAAGCATGTCAACCAAGAAATGGAAATATTATAGAGAAAGTTCCAGATATGTTAAAAAAATGGAAATATTATAGAGAAAGTTCCAGATATGTTAAAAAAGAAAATTATATATTAGCCCTCTGCATTACACTTCTATATCAGCTACGCCTTGATTTCTTGTCCGCTGCAACAGTGACATTATAAAATTAGCCACAAGTAGGTGATTGCTTCCCGGGTTGCTGGAATATATTATACCAACTAATGGTACAGTATTAATTGAGATAAAAGTCCAAAACTCTTATCCCTGTTAAATAAGAAAAAATAAGATTTCTTTACCTTTACTGGTACAGCACCGTGTCAAATAAGAAAATCAAGACTTCTTATGTTGCAAATGGTATTAGTCTGTAATTAGTCTGTAAGAAAAATAATATTTTACCTCACATTTTGTGTCCAAACGCAGCCATGATCTCCTGACGCACACGTTGACTAATACTTTCTTCCATTGACCTTACTTGTCTTTCCCGTGTGGCGCGTTCTTCTGCAAGCTCAGCTCTGAGTTCGGCGTTACTCTCTTGAACCTCCTCCATTCTGGCAGTAAGGTTTGCATTGATCTCCAGACATTCCTTAAGTTGTTCATTCATGCCTTCATCTGAATTGGTCGATTTGGCCATGTAGCCACGACCATGCAAATAGCCTGACCCATCGCCAGCAACATCTTGAAATATTTCATTTTGTTCATCAGGAGACAAGAGTTCTCCTGTCGCATCCTCTCTCTCTCCAATCTTCAACTGCACATTTTCCTAAATAATAGAAGTTGATGTACGTTTAGAAAAAGTATATATATAGCATACACTTTGAAAATTGAAATAATCAAGTTTAACAAAAAAATAAAACTAGAACTTATAATTTATGTACTTACATATAATTCTTTCGATGCTGCATCTAGCCATTTGCCACCCTTGCTATGGGTTATTAACCATAAATTGAGGTCATTAGGCTCCTCCTGTGTATCTTTGTCACGCTGTCATTGAAAAATTTTAAGATCAACCACAATTAGTGGTTATTCAAGGCACACAACCAAAAGAATGAATATTTAATTAGAGAATTGAAGAATAGTACATACATTTTCGCAACTCATTTGGGAGAAGGACTTGCTCCCACAACTGTGATTGAACTTTCTTTTCCCCCGATTGGCTGAATTTGTTTCACTCTTCTTCTATATTATATAAATAGGGAAAGTTAGGTTTTTGGTAATATTTCACTCTTCTTCTTCTATATTTTTTCCCCCGATTGGCTGAATTTTTTTACTATTTATTAAGATGGTTACAAAATCGCTGTTTTTCAATGGTCTGAAAACAACGATTTTGTAACCATATCAATAAATAGTAAAAAAATTTAAAAAAATGTAAAATTTGATCTCAAAACACATTTTAATATATCCATCATGTTGAACGGTTTGGATCGACTATTTGAACTTTGAAAATGGTAGGTGTCAAAGTGTGTCACCAAAAAAGGTGTAATTTGATCCCTCCTCATATTATATATGTAAATGTATGTTTTTTAAGATTTTGAAAGTGCATGACATCTATATTATAATATTTTTTTTCAAAAACGAATAGGTAAAAGAAAAATAAATATATTTTCTCTCTCTGTTTCTTTTTTTTTCTTCTAATAGTTTAATATGTGCGATTTAAGAATACCCGTTTAAAAAAAAATCTGGGAGATAAAATTTTGTGTTTCAATATGTACAATTTTTTTTAAAAATTTAATATAAATTTATTAGTTGTCGTATTATATAAATAAATATGGTTACCAAAATTTGAAAATGTGCATTAAATATGTCACCAGTTGACGAATTCAAATTTGGTTAACCGAAATATTATAAGTTACGATATATCCGTCCGATTTTCCTGAATCCGACGGCATACGATTGATACAGTTATTTTGTTTGCTATTTCGCTTTACTTCAGAGACGCGTCTCTCTCAAAATATGGTTATCTCGCTGAAAGTTTTAGTTAAAATAAAAAATAAAAACGCGAATTCGGCGCACCAGCCCTAAACCCTCTCCGCACTGATCTGACCCATCTCTCTCTCTCTCGTTCTCTCGCTCTCTCGCCTCCGACCCCCAGCATAGACGCTGTAACGTTCCTGATCACAGAGAGCTTGAATCGAACAAGAATCGAACAAGGAACGAAGAACTAAACTCAATTTTATTAGCAATCAAAGAAATTGGGTACAACGGCATAAGCCAAAACTTTCAATTGAAACAAATACCATTGACTAGATAATTCCCTAACTGTATACTCTTATTGGCCTTATATAGGCGATGGTAAAGAGGCAGAAATAACAGAAATTAGTTTACTAATTCCTTCTAACTACTTATTGTTACGACCATGTTTCTAACAGCACCGCCCTTCATCTAATCGCCTCCAGTGCTCTCCAGTTCGACCTCAGCAATCATCTTTCCTGAACTGACATCGTGGGTCCCAGCTCTCATTGAGTTAGCCTCCTTAATCATCTCGGGCAGCTCAGTAAGTGAGGACCCCACCTCCAGCGCTTCATCATTTAGAGTGAACCCTGACCGTGCCTTCCCCTTCTGCCCAGCACCTTCGCCATCTTCTCCCTTCACACTGACTGAATCCAGTTCGACCCATTTCGCCTCTGATCGCGACCCGGATCGTTGCAGACGCGCCCCCCTCAGCCTCTCCACCCCCGCACAAACCCAAAACCCTCTCCGCCTTCGTGCGTGCGCCGACCCTCTCCGCACCCCACGCGCGTGAGAAGCTGTCTGATCTCTTTGAGAGAGTGCCTCTTCTCTGATTATGCAACATTCTATTTCAAAAGTAGTGAAGTTGTGCTTTATTTCTTTTTACTGAAGCATAATTTCATATCTGTATTTTATTTAAATTTTGGGAATTTGATTCTAATCTCCTTCCCTATGCTGTTTTGATTATTATATGCACTTATTGTATTAATTTAATTGTTTGCATGTGTTTTGGCTAGTTACGTGTCTAATTGCACAATAAGGGTAATCAAAACTGAAATTGTAAATATTTTAGACAAATTGCACAATTCAGTGGAGGGTCATGAGGTTAATCAACTTTAGTTTTGCATCTATGTTTGAAATCCTCAAGTTTGTATAAGAATATCTAATAGTTTTGCATCTATGAAGGTAACAACAGCATAAATAGATTAATTTACTATTGTACTCTAATTGCATACCTCTGTAGGAAGTCGAGTGACGTAAACTGGTGGATAATATTCTCAAGTATTCGATACAATTATAAATAGATGGAGGTTAAACTTTTCCAATTATAGATATTTATAAGATATCATCTATTTTTTTTTTTTTTCCATTTTATTATCTCTAGACGGAAAACATTGTCTTAGTCATTAGATTAGATCAAAGATTATTTGTCGATTGAAACCCCTATCGAATTGGTATAGTGTTAGTTTGATTAATGTTTCATTTTGTTCTATTTTTATTTACCCTAGTTGCTTAGCAGTAGTGTACTAGGGGCGTAATTGGGATTCATATCACCTAATTAAGGTAATTCAAGAAGGAGGACATTCAGTACAATTGGTTGCTTGTAAATAGCGTGTACAAACGTCCAGAGACATGATGTAATGTGTAGGAGAAATCTAATGTGTGACCTATGTTGTGCTCTGTGTGTGAACTGTGACGTAGAATCGGCACTACATTTGTTTTTTCAGTGCCCTTATGCAATCCGAGTTTGGCAACAAATTGAATGTTTGGAAGGTACCAGGCTCTTAAGCCGGGGAGATTCGATCCAGGATATCTGGAATTGTTCTACAACCAGGTTCCGAAGTATGGGAAGACAGCAAGCTAAGGTACATGGGGCGATCTTTGTTGCAGCTTGCTGGGGTATATGGAGGCAACGGAACACACAAATTTTTGAAAGTAGGTCGCTGAAGCCCGAGATCACAGCGGGTTGGGTGCTTCACGAAGCTGGTTTGTGGTGCAAATTTGTTTAAGAAGGCGGAGATTGGTTTAGCATGTTTTAGAAGATGTCTTTTTAATTTTCCTTTGTACGATGTTCTGTAATTTGGCAGCCACTGTCAAATATTTCAAAAAAAAAAATAGCGTGTACAAACTCTTCTCTTATTAATATAAGAAGTCGGAATTGTAGGAGGCTTCCTCATGCTTTGTCATACGGCTTAGCCTGTAAGGGTCGCAGGAGAAGTAGAGGTTCTTCAGCACCACCGCATCCTTCGATCCCTCTGGCACCTTCAACTCCACGGCCTCTGTGCTGGTGCTTGTCTTTCTGGATTACTTTGCCCTGTCGCAATCTGGTACATACTTCTCCTTTTCCTTTCGGCCCAGCAATTTTTTTCCCTTTCTTTTTCCTATTATGTGATTTTGGGATAAAGTCAAGCTTCATGAAATCAATTCGGCTTAGCTTATTTTTTTTATTGAAATACCTGGTTCATTTGATCCTATTTTTGAATGATTTCTATTGCATGGCCATGGTGAAGTTAGACAGATCAACCCTTGTTGAAGAACAGCATCTGAGCACAGGTATGTATTTCTTAATTCTCAATTTTCTCCTGGTTTATCTTCTTTGTATTAGTTTGATTAATTTATATACTAATTATTTTAACCAACCCATCTTAAAATTTGAAAATAACTTAACAACTACAAAAATTTCATGTATCCATTTACAAAAATTTCAATATTATGTATTTCCCCTTTCAAAATCAATAATTACATATTTATCTTTCAAAATTGTAAAAAGTCACAAATTTGTAAAAACTTAGTACTGATCAAGTCTCTCACCTCCATTTTATTTATGTAATTGACAAGACTTCGGAGACTGGTTCTTCAGAAAATATACACGCTAGAAGGCATTATGCCCGTGCTAATGTTGATGGCACCGTATTTGAGCTCTATAATGATGCATATGTGAAGGTTAGTTTCTGTGATCCAACTAAGTGAGTTTGTATGCTAAGCTATAGGCAAAAGGCTAAACTGTATACTTTTTTTTTAATATATATATATTATTTAGGCTGAAGATGGTAAGCCAGATTATATCTGCCGTATCATGGAATTGTTTGAAGGTGTCGATAGAAAAACATACTTCACTGCACAGTGGTTCTTTAGGGCTGAAGACACTGTAAGCTCAAATTCTATTTTCCCCTTTCAATACCTATATAATGATTTGTAATTGAAATAAGTACTTTTGATTTATGCATTAGACTCTGATGTTTCAAATAAATAAATTGTTTCTATTTTGCAGGTCCTGAAGCAATGTTCAGATAAACAAGACCGAAGAAGGTTGTTCTTGTCAGACAACAAAAATGACAACCCTTTGGATTGTATAGGTGCCAAGCTGAAGATAGTTCGTGTAGAACCAAATGTAAGGAAATAATTGTTGGTCCAAATTTGAATATATTTTTTTTCATGTTGGAAAACTAGTAGCCTTATTCTAATTAGTTCAATTTTATGGTTCCTTTTCTTGTAGATTGATCTGGCTGCGAAACAGAACAATTTTTATTTATTTTTTCATTTTAATTTTGCACAATTTTGCTCATTTTGCAAAATTTTGCACAATTTTATAGTTCAATTTTTATATTTTTATTTATTTTTTCATTTTAATTTTGCACAATTTTGCTCACTCAAAAATAACATGGAGTGCTGGACATAGGATATTTAAATTTTAAAATAATTTAGTGTTTGTATTCTATTTTAATTCTTTCATATTTATTTTTTCCACGCAAAATAATTATCTAATACTGTTATATTTGACTAGAATCATATCTCATAGGTAGCATGATTAGGTACTGAGGCACTGAGGCAACTCACATAGGTAGCATGATTATTAATGAGATATGATTATTAAGGAGACAGAACAGAACAGCATGATTAGGTACTGAGGCAACTCACATATATATTAACTATTAAGTGTTGTATATTAATGATTTTTCATCACTTTTTACTATTTAGATTTTGCTGGGGCGCTAATGGAATTCTTCCCTCTGTTTTTGTCTTTGTTTATAGAGAAACATCTGATGTCTTAACCTTCTTCATCATGCCTGTTATGCTTATAACCTTCAATCAGCCAATTAAATATCAAGGTCGGATATAAATTAGAGCCGACCTTGATACTGACAAACATTAGTCGTGGGTATTTCTAAAGGTCCAACCCTGACCCTGACCCTGAAGTTCTTGACTTAGCGTATCGGTTTTATTAGACTTTCTGTACTAGTGCCAACTGATAGAAAAGGAAAAGGTTAGTTTAATCACTGTCCATAATGATTAATTACTTTTTGTATGCATATGCAGGATTGCTTAGAGGAAATATATTAACAATCAACCTAGCTCCCCGAAATTAATTGGAAGTGATTCAATGAATAAGCTGTCAGTTGTTTTCAATCTCTGTTGTATATTTCAATTTTCTATAAAATATTTATGGTTTTAATTTCAACCTTGTGCATTATGAGGAATTGTTGCATTCTTGAGGCAAACCCATCTTATTTTGAAGAAATTAAAAAGTTCAACCAACTGTCAATTTGTTACTAATATAGTACATCTGCTAGTACAGCATTTCAATTACTAATTGTTACTAAGATACCCAGTACATAGTAGTCCAAAAGAAAAATAAATAAAAGGAAAGGATAGAAACGAATTAACATTAGTTATTCTCATGTGGGAATGTCTTTCAATAAACAGAGTGTGAAGATCGAAACCTATTCTCAAAACTTGCAAAAGTGTACTTCATGTATGTGACAGATTTTATTTTTCTATTTAACAAGTTCTTTTTAGATTTATATTATGTGAAAACAAGGTTTTGTTTACAATAAAATGTCTTTTAGTTACTTTAAATGAGTTCATGTCATTACTTCTGTGTTGAAAGACAAGTATTAACACATCTTACCCACATATGAATCTCTCTGCAGTAAAAAGAAACAATAGTACACCGATTGCATGTGCAATGTTATACATTATAATTTGATAATTACACAATATTCTGGTTTGATAATTGAGTCGAAAGAATAGCAAATATGGTCATTGTTAACGTATTTAAATTTGTGCAAATTTACTACAATTTGCAAATTTTATTTTGTTTGGGATTATTTGTCTTAATGCTTTTCAAAATATATTGCGGCAACAATCTTGATTATTAGCGTACAAATTCAATTGAATTAATTTAAATTTACTTTAATATTGTGTAGCCTACAGGAAGGCTTAGAGTTGAACAAGTTCTTACTATATCTTGACAAGACAAGACTTGTCTGAATTGTCGGCCAAAGAGAGAGCTTTACTAAGGAACAAGCCATTGTATTTGAACTAAATATATAATATCTTAATTCATTTTTTTTCATCTTTAGATGACAGCTTGGTTTTTTTTTTCTTTTGTTATTTTCAAATGTAAATTTGAATGATATATATTAATGTTTTATGAAAGTCTTTTTTCTTAATTACTGTCTCTATTTATGTTATAGTTTATATTATATATTTCAGAGTATCAAATTAGAATTAATAGAATAACTAATAACAACGAATATTATAATTACGTCTGCATACCAATTTTTTTGCATTAACATATTTATGGTTGCAATAGATTTTATTAATTGCAACCAACATTTTGTTGCATTTGAATTACGTATGCATACTAATTTCGTTGCATTAAAATATTTATGGTTGCATTAGATTTATTAATTGCAACCAACATTTGGTTGCATTTAATTTACATGTTGCAACCATGAGTTTCGTTGCGATACATTATAATATTACTACCATTTTTTGGTTGCGTTAAATGCGCAGTAGCAACCGTTTATTTGGTTGCAATACATTATTGCTACGCATTTCATGCAACTTAATTTTGGTTGCAATAATTGCACAAGTTGCAACCAAGAATTTTGTTGCGATATACTATCTTATTGCTACCATTTTTCGGTTGCGACAAATACGCAATAGCAACTATTTATTTTGTTGCAATAGATTATTGCTACGCATTTCATGCAACTAAAATTCGGTTGCAAGAATTACACAATTTGCAACCATAAATTTCGTTGCGATATACTATCTTATTGCTACCAATTTTTGGTTGCGATAAATGCGCAATAGCAACGGTTTTTTTTGGTTGCCATACCTTATTGCTACGTCGGTTTAGCAACCAAATTATGGTTGCAATAAACAAATTCTTATTGCAACCAAAGAGTTGGTTGTAAAACTATTGCTACCAAAACTATTGCAACGACCGGCAACCAATTTTTTTGGTTGCAAAATCAATTTATTGCAACCAATTTTTTGGTTGCCCGATATCCGTATCCGGACTAAACGGATTCGGATAATTCAGGATCCGGATAATTACTGTATATGCATAATTGTTCCGAATAAGGATTCGGATAAAATCCGCAAAACCCAAACGGAGCGGATATCCGCATGTATCCGATTCGGATAATTCATTTATTTTAGAGCAGCCTTTTCGCTGTGCTCTCCTCTTTCTTCGCTGCTGTAAGCATACAAGGCAGGGGTTTTATATATAGAGTTCTTATCTATTATCATCATATATTGTGGGACTAAGTAATCTGGGATATCCGGAAATAAATATTTGTTTGGGCCAACTCCTTTTTTGGGCTAACATTAATGTCTATAGCTATTAATGCTGCTACAGTATCACTCCCTTGGCCTTTTAATTTTTTACAAATTACATATTATTCGATCCAGCTTAATCATGGGTCTAAACCGTGTCAGAAATGTATGATTCAATTATTATTTGTATTTTCTTTTTAGCATCAGCTTAATGAATGGTTTAATTCAATGATAGAATCATGTAAGAAGAAGTGAACTAAAATTTTATTTATTTATTTTTATATTTGTATTATAAAGTTTATATGACTCAATTATTCGACAATTATTCGTTTCGTATCCGTATTTGAATCCGTATTCGAAAATTATCCGCTCCGTATTCGTATTCGTTTAAGGTGGATTTGGTTTTGAATTTTGATATCCGTTTACTATCCGTATCCGTATTCGTATCCGCTCAGTGAAAGTCAGATGTGGATATGGTATCAGCATTATCCGCTCCGAATCCGCTCCGTTTTCACCCCTACATCCAACTAATTAATATTCACAAAAAATTGTTCCTTTTGGATTTCGAACCTGTGACTCTTCCACACGGAGAGTATTGCCTTGCCACTAGATCAAAAACTGGTTCTCATTTTCATTGTTTAAAACTCGTACAGTACACATGAACACAATGGCATCTATTTGGTACCAGTGACGAGAGACTAACAGAAGCCAGATCATAACAAGATAACATCAATGTTTCCTCAGTTCCGCTAACAAAAACCATGAATGACCCCTTATCGGGTCCAATTCAGTTTTGAATAACCCAATATGCTTTTCTGGAGAAACCACCACTCAAATAATCGAATTAATTTACTCAAAATTCGATATTTATCTGTACTATTAAGTATGTAGGAACATCATAAATGGGTTCAGAAACTATTGGTTTTCTACGATTAAGTCCTCTAAATTTATCAATTTCGGCCAAGCCTAAAAACATTGCATGCATGCCTCTCTATCTATAATTTATTATGATGGCATATATTGAAATAATAATTTTACATTTATTATGCTAGAAGAACAATTGACTTTTGAGTTTGTGGTAAGTTGTTCGTTTACTTTAGCCAGTTTGTGGTGGAACTCTGCACCTTCTATAGTTCTGGTTTACTATTTCTATTGTGTGGAGAACTCCTCTGCTATCGTATCAGTGGATGAACAGGAGCATGACATTAAATGCTCGTATTGTAAAAAATTAAATTAACAACTCAATTCTACTGTCAAACTTCTGCAGATTCATTTAAGAACCATATATACTACTACCAACTAAATACATTTAAGAGACGGATCTGTTTCCTGACGCCCGCATCCATATCCATTAATACAAAAGCTTGAAATATTTAAAACTATGCACTGTACATCCCCACGTAAGCATTAGTCAAAGAGCCAATCCAGAGAGAACCATCTCTCTCATGGACCTCACTAATGGAAGTTGTGAGGCCGCCATTCAAGGCCTCTATAATCTTTCCGTCTTGATTCAACCTAAACGCTACCGGGTGCTCAGGGGCTGCACCGGCGGGGTTGTCAATCTTAAGTTGGCTCATGGCAACCCAGTATCCCCCTCTAGGATCCCTGGTTATGTTATCTGGGTAACCGGGCAGATCGACAAAGTGCTCAAATTTGCCGGTTTTTGGGCCCCTGATCCAGTACTTATGGATTTGGCACAAGGTGGTGAAGGAAACGAGAAGGTGACTGTTGTCATGGCTCATTGTTATGCCATTAGGGTATGTGAGATGGCCTTTTAGCACAGTGAGTCTTTTTGATCGCGTGTTGTATTTCATCAGCCGCCCAGTTGTGTCATTCGTAAGAACCACCATAAAATATTCCCTGCATGTATAAATTTTCAATGGTGCGGTTGGAGGAAAATACAGATAAATAATCAGTATGAAACTTGTAAGTTTATGCATGATCAAGCCAGTTTGGCTATGATTATCAGCTGTTGTTGTTTTTTCATTGTTAATCTGTTTATAACGTTTAATTTCTGTACTTTGTGTTTTTATATTGTTTAATGAGTTGTTATGGGTTTGTGGCTGTGAAAAGGTAAGGTAGGTGCAGGCTTTCATAGGTATACTTGGGTCTTTTAGCTGAGCTTTGAACTCTTTGGTTTTCTATCTGTTAACTATAGTTTCATGTGAATGAAATGGGCATCTCTGCCTTTTATCATAAAAAAAAAAAAAAAAAAAAAACGGTGCAGATCGACTTTCGTCTTTTATAATACGCATATGAAAGGTCATTATGTTGTTCGAGTAACAGAGACCTTAATTTGCTATTCCATAAAGCCTAGCTATTTTCAGTCTACCAGTTAAGATAAATTAATTACTGTTGCCATTTATGAATGCGAGGCTTTACGTCTATGAATCAATAATTGAACCTGGAATTACCCGGAACTATCTCTACATTTACAAACATAAATGCTGCAGCCTTCTTTCAAATAATTAATATATAAATAAATAAATGTTAGCTGCAGCATAGTCCAAGTTCAACGTGGCCCTCCGTTTACAAGTAATATGTCAACATTCCTTTGTTCCATTAAATGCTAGCTGTTCAGTTGATCGAGTTAGTTTTGTGCGGTCTCTACTGGGAGTCTGGGATTTAGTTAACTGTTTTTTTGAAAAAATAAATAAATAAATAATGGAAATTTGACCGATACTAATAAGAACCTATGATGGGCCTTACTCTTTTGATCATGTAATTACTCTATTGTACCAGCTGCAAAATTTCAATCACTGAAGTGGACTTCATGCATGTGTCAAATAACGAGAAGCTTACTTATTGAAAGTTACATCTATGATATTAATCTGTAGTGCTTATTATATATTGCGGTCAATTATATATATATATATATATATATATATATATATATATAGAGCTGGGCTATGGTGAGTTGCGAAGTAAGATGTCATTTTTACTTCATGCTCATATTTTTATCTTGAAAATCTAATCAACCGATCCGAACCGCTCAACATGTTCTAGGATCTCCATATTGAAATGTGCTTGGAGACCAAATTTTATATTTTTTTGAATTTTTTTACTATTTATTAAGCTACTTTGAAAATCGCTGATCGAATGGTCTAGAATTTTTTACTGTGTTTTACTGTTCACCCGAATCTGCGATTTTCAAAGTGGCTTAATAAATAGTAAAAAAATTCCAAAAAATGTAAAATTTGGTCTCCAAGCACATTTCAATATGGAAAACATGTTGAGCGGTTCAGATCAGTTGTTTAGATTTTCAAAATGGAATATGAGCGTGAAGTAAAACGTTCATAGTCGATCTATATATATATATATATATTGCCGACCATTATAACTGAAGGGCTAATAACCAAGGACAAAGATTCGTGCTTGGTTAAAAAATTGCTGATATATTAGGGTTTTTACTAGAGGGTTTTTCTTTAAATATACCAGAAAATCTTAATATACATAATCTGTCTGAAATTATTTTTATTTTTCTAAATGAAATTTATTAAAAACATTTACTGGGTGCCTACATCTACTTTCAAAAAATTAATTTGTGGTACTTGTTATATTAGCATAAAAAATTCTAATTAAATTATGGTACTTAAGTTTGAAAAAGTTAATAGTACAAGCTAAAATAGTCTTTCATTAAATCATATGGTAATATCAATTCGTAAAAAAAAAAAAAAAAACTAACTAAAGAAAATGAAAGAAACAAACAAAAGAAAATTTGAAAGTAAAATGAGAATAATTTATTATGGCAATATTCGGGTCACGTTGCGTTTGGATCAGGATCAGATCAGACAGATTTTTCAGATCAAGTGATCAGGTAGCTGCCACTTAATTATCAAACTGTCAGCATTTTAGATAATTTTTTTTTTTTTATTTACTTCGATGGAACAAAGAAAGATCAAATATTTGAAAACATGCACATTATGGACGAATTATAAACATATGGGAAGTTTAGAAAAGTTCAAAAGTAAATGCACGGGTCCAGACGGTCCTAAATGCATGCGTTTAGGTTCAATACTATGAATGCATGTTATCAAGTCTGACTACAGATTTGATCAATAAGAGGGTAGAACCTGCTAGTCGGATGTCGTTAAAGATTCGATACATGTATGCATATCATTTATCCTGTGTATACAATAGTACAATAATGAAAGCATGTTGTTTATTCATTAGTTGTAGCCATAACTATATAAAAAAGAGTCGTGCATTAACCGTGCAACGCATCTATATATGATATATGCACGTGCACTCATGCCCTCCACATGCATGAGAAGGTTTTAATGTTTTTGGGAGAGTTGAATTTTAAAACAGTAAAACACAGTTTGATCTACCTTCTGGTGATGTGGGTGCTGCTATCTGTGAAATAAACCTCCCCAGTTTCTTGATTCACATCCAACCCATTAAGAAATTTAAATGGAACACCTCTTGCCTTGGACGCCAGAACTTTCACCAGGCCGCCTTTGGGTCCCACTGACAGCAAACCACGGTAGGCGTCAGCTATGTAGAGATTTCCAGTGGCATTATGAAATCGTAGACCCAAAGCTCTGCTGCACTTGCTCTCCAACATCTCGTTTGTGTTCTCAATGCAATCTCTGTCACTGATATAAGAAGAAAGATCAAATATGTAAAAACTGATGTGTTATCTGAGTCAGAGGAATCCTTTAGGCCTGTAGTCTAATTATGTATGAAAATAAATTTTGATAGACATTGGAAAATAATGCAGAGAATTTATTGGATTACACAAAATACTTAAACGTAGTAATGCGATTCTGATCTGCTTTACAAGGGAGTATATTATATATATTCCGAAAAGATTAACTTCAGATATATATATATATATATAGCTAGGATAATTGACATGCAGAGGTCAATTGTTTGTCACGACGAATTCTGGTCAAATTAGCCAGCTTAAGTTTACACTTTAATGCGCAAAAAGACAACATGTCATGGAGACACCTCAATCCAAAATATGAAATTTCAAAATAAACTAAAAACCTCAGTCATGCACGCTTTTTGAAAGCAACATATTATATAATTGATTTCAGTGAGGTCTCAAAAAAAAAGAGAGTAATACTTCATTCATAGGGCATTACGTACCGATGCATCGAGTTGTAGGCAAACTCACTCCAACCGAGCCTTTCGCCTCGCCACTTCAGGATTCTTCCATTAGAGACCCCGGTGTATGGCCCGTGCCCTTTTGGGTCGAAGGCTATGCTCTCGGGGCCCACCACCGTGTGCAGCTTCAGCTCATTTTGGCTCTCAGGCATATCTATGATCTTCGTCTCATAACCTACACTAATTAAAGGAAGGAGAGCAATAAAAACTGCAAGGAAAGGCATGTATATGTGTGTCAAGCATTTCACTTCCATATTACCAGTATACTGAGTATATATTAAGAAAGGAGAGTTTGGTTTCTGGCACGTTTGACTGTGAAGTAGGAACTTAAGTGATTGAAATCTCGGGTCTGTCCCATTTATAGATTAAAAAAAAAAACAAAGGGGCCTTCCGAGTAGATGAGGCTATGTTGGTTGGGCATTTAATGCACAAGGGTTATGATGATTACAGAGCTTTAAATGTATGAAATTATCACGTTCGGTCCAACCTACTTACATGAACAAAAACTGTGGAAGAAAAACACGAAAATGGGAAAAGTTTGGTTTAGAGAATGCAAAACTGCGGTGTTTCTGATCTGTTGGAGAGAGCAGAACGGCTGCACAGCTACTTTGGCGATAATTAGTAATCTGACATTGAATTTGACTTCTTACATTTCGCCGTCTTTGTCAATCTCTCTTTACTATTGTCATTTATGTGCTTGCTAGGTGTGTTGGACACGGAGCCATTTATTTGAGATAACCAAACTTTGCCGTGCAGGGAAGAGCAAATTCTGAATACAGAAACTTTGCTGACATGCTGGTAAACAAATATAGATAGTCTGCTGCACATCAGCAGGTCACGGGTACTTGGTCGCGTTATTATATTCACTGCTTATCAGGAAATTTTTTTTTTTTTTAAGTTCTTGTCTAAATATAATATATGGATTTGAAAAAAACCACCAAAATATACCAATTTCTGTTACAATTTGCATCCAACAAATAATATACAAGACTTATATATTTTTAACTTTCATATCAACAAGTAATTGACGAGGACGGACTAGAAAATTGAAATAAAGGTCGAATAGCTGATATTGTATTTTACTCTATAAAACGGACTAAAAACCAAAATGCACTTGAAAGAAATTATGAGGTCTAAAAATACAATTTTATAATTTACAGATGACACGAACCCTACTTTCACCACTGGCTGTTAAAAACAAGCATGTAATTGAATTGATCCAGCAGATTTGAAGTTTGTTAGATATTAAATTCAATTGCAATTAATAGCTAGCAACATAAGTTAAATAACCAATCACAAATATGCCAACCTAATTAGACCGTACCAGTGAGTTTCGAAAACAGTTTCTGTGCTTGGTGGAAGGATATGGAACTGCTAGCAATTAGTTGTCCAACTATTCAAATAAATTTTAAAAAGCAAATTACTTTTCTAGCTACTCTATAGTGTACATATATGTGTTGACAGCATATATATAGCATAAGAAAATACAAACAAAGTTTAGAACACTAATTAACGTCATATATATGGTAATTAATTAAGTAGTTCAAACAATTTTTTTTATGATTATATTGATTTTGTGGTGATCAATTAGAAAATGACTGGTTGACCGGTCGCTGCATATTTGACGTTCCAAATATTAAACCACTGACATAATTAAAACATTTTTGCCATTAAATTATTATACCCAAGCTGATCAAGAAGTAAAAGATAAATGTCCTAAAATTTATCTACATTAATGATTAATATGATCTATTCATTTGTGAACTTTTGATGTCATGCAAAATGAATCCAGAGGTTATAAAAAGCTATGAGAATGCACTCATCATTAAGAAAAAAGGGTCAACTACTTTTGTGTGCATGTGGAATTGCACTATGATGTTTGTAATCTGTAAAAGAGGTATATATTATATAGAGTAGAACTAGGGTGTTCTAAGCTCACCAAGTCCTTCCGTGAGATCGACTCTAAAACCTATCGAATTGACTTCAAATGATATTTTCAAACCGTTAGATGTTCAATCTATATTAAAATGTGCTTGGAGACCAAATTTTACATTTTTTGGAATTTTTTTACTATTTATTAAGATGGTTTGAAAATCTCTGTTTTCCAATGGTGCAGAATTTTAATAAAAACAATGATTTTCAAACCATCTTAATAAATAGTAAAAAAATTCCAAAAAATGTAAAATTTGGTCTCCAATCACATTTTAATATAGATTGAACATCTAACGGTTTGGAAATGTTGTTTGAAGTCAATTCGATAGGTTTTAGAGTCGAGCTCACGGAGGGCTTGGTGAGCTTAGGAACACCCTAGTTCTACTCATATTATATATATAGAGGGTGGCTAAGATCAAAGTAGTATGATCAAGGCCTTGGTGCTACCAATTAGTTTTTGCGATTTTCAAAGTTCAAATAGTCAATCTGAAGTGTTCAACGTGTTCTTCATATTAAAATGTGCTTGGAGACCAAATTTTACATTTTTTTTAAAAAATTTTGCTATTTTTTATGAATTTTTGAAAATCACTGTTTTTCATATATTTTTTTTATTATTATGAAAAATAGTGATTTTTAAAAACCCATAAAAAGTAGTAAAAAAATTCAAAAAAATGTAAAATTTGGTCTCCAAGCACATTTTAATATGCAAAACACATTGAGCACTTCAGATTGACTATTTGAACTTTAATTTTGCAAAAACTAATTGGTAGCATCAAGGTCTTGGTCATACCACTTTAATCTTAGCCAACATATATATATATATATAGAGAGAGAGAGAGAGATAGAGGCTACGGTACTATGCATAGCACGGTTTGGTCCGTGCTACGGCTCAAAATTTGAGTTTTCAAAATCCTAACAGTCGATCCGAACCGTTCAACATGATTATAAAATGAATATGTACTTGCAAACTAAATTTTACATTTTTTCGAATTTTTTTACTATTTTTTAGATAGGTAGAAAATCACTTGATCTGAAAATTCTGGACTATCCAAAAACAGTGATTTTCTACCTATCTAAAAAAATAGTAAAAAAATTCGAAAAAATGTAAAATTTGGTTTGCAAGTACATATTCATTTTATAATCATGTTGAACGGTTCGGATCGACCGTTAGGATTTTGAAAACTCAAATATTGAGCCGTAGCACGGACCAATCCATGCTATGCATAGTACCGTAGCCTCACTCATATATATATGAGGAGGGATCCAATTACACCCTTTTTTGTGACACATCTTGACATTGTTTTTTTTATAGACCAATTTTGCAATTTCAAAATCCAAATAGTTGATCCGAACCGTTCAACATGATCACCATATTAAAATGTGCTTGGAGATCAAATTTTACATTTTTTTTGAATTTTTTTACTGTTTATTAAGATGGTTACAAAATCATTGTTTTTCAATGGTCTGAAAATAACGATTTTGTAATCATCTTAATAAATAGTAAAAAAAATTCAAAAAAATGTAAAATTTGATCTCCAAGCACATGTTAATATATCTATCATGTTGAACGGTTTGGATCGACTATTTGGACTTTGAAAATGGTAGGTGTCAAAGTGTGTCAAAAAAAGGGTGTAATCCGATCCCTCCTCTCTCTCTCTATATATATATATATGTATATATATATAATTGTGCTATTGTACTTCGCGAAGTAAAGCCAATGTTTATACTTCACACTCATATTTCCATTTTGAAAATCCAAAACGTCGATCCGAACCGTTCAAGTTGATCTCCATATTGAAATGTGCTTGGAGACCAAATTTTACATTTTTTGGAATTTTTTTATTATTTATTAAGCCACTTTGAAAATCGCTGATCCATTGTGAACAGTAGCAAAACAGTAAAAAAATTTGGACCAATAGATCAGCGATTTTCAAAGTGGCTTAATAAATAGTAAAAAAATTCCAAAAAATGTAAAATTTGGTCTCCAAGCACATTTCAATATGGAGATCAACTTAAACAGTTCGGATTGACGTTTTGGATTTTCAAAATGGGAATATGAGCGTGAAGTAAAACTTCGCTTTACTTCGCGAATTACAATAGCCCTACTATATATGAGGAGGGATCCAATTATACCCTTTTTTTGACACATCTTGACACTGTTTTTTTTATAGGTCAATTTTGCGATTTCAAAGTCCAAACATTCGATCCGAACCGTTCAACATGATCACAATATTAAAATGTACTTGGAGTTCAAATTTTACATTTTTTGAATTTTTTTACTATTTATTAAGATAGTTACAAAATCGTTGTTTTTCAATGGTCTGAAAACAACGATTTTGTAACCATCTTAATAAATAGTAAAAAATTCAAAAAATTGTAAAATTTGATCTCCAAGCACATTTTAATATGTCCATCATGTTGAACAGTTTGGATCGACTATTTGGACTTTGAAAATAGTAGGTGTCAAAGTGCGTAAAAAAAAGGTGTAATTTGATCCCTCCTGTATATATATATAGTGGCTAATATCAAAACGTTTGCACCAAGGCCCTCGTGCAACCAAGTCGTTTTCGGATTTTCAAAGTCCAAATGGTCGATCTAAACCGTTAGATGTGATCTCTATATTAAAATCTGCTTGAAGACCAAATTTTACTTTTTTTTAGAATTTTTTTACTATTTATTAAGCCACTTTGAAAATTACTGAGCACATAGTCCAGAATTTGGTTGCACTGTTTTTACTGTTCACCCGGATCAGCAATTTTCAAAGTGGCTTAATAAAGAGTAAAAAAATTCCAAAAAATGTAAAATTTGGTCTCCAAGCAGATTTTAATATAGATTGAACATCTAACTGTTTGGATCGACCATTTGGACTTTGAAAATCCGAAAACGACTTAGTTGCACGAGGGCCTTGGTGCAAACATTTTGATATTAGCCACTTTCTATATATATATGAGGAGGGATCCAATTACACCCTTTTTTCGACACATCTTGACATTGTTTTTTTTATAGTCCAATTTTGTGATTTCAAAATCTAAACAGTCGATCCGAACCGTTCAACATGATCACCATATTAAAATGTGCTTGGAGATCAAATTTTATATTTTTTTGAATTTTTTTACTATTTATTAAGATGGTTACAAAATCGCTATTTTTCAATGGTCTGAAAATAACGATTTTGTAACCATCTTAATAAATAGTAAAAAAATTCAAAAAAATATAAAATTTGATCTCCAAGCACATTTTAATATATCCATCATGTTGAACGGTTTGGATCGACTATTTGGACTTTGAAAATGGTAGGTGTCAAAGTGTGTCAAAAAAAAGAGTGTAATCTGATCCCTCCTCTATATATATATATATTGATGCTTTGCATTAAAATCTCAAATTTTTATAATTTGAACTATTGATTCGACTCTATCAATGTGATCAAACGAACGATCAAAGCCACTCAAATGTTGTTCCACCTTCAAATTGCGAACTCCACTACAAATCCAACCTAAACCATCAATTATCTTGTTGCTTATTTTAATTTGTTATTTTATCTATGAATGATTACCTTGTCATTGATTGTCTTCTTATTGACAGCTAGGCTTGAATTTATAGACTCATTAATGGGTCTTATTTAATATGAAAAATTAATTATCGTAAGATGCGTGCTAATTTTATAATTTATGAGGAGAATTATCTTATTGAACTAAAAAGTTAAGTTATTACAATGGTCATAGTCTCTATTTATACAAGTATTCTAATAGCTCTTTTTTATTGTACAGTTGGTACTCTACTTACTCTTATTGTACTGTTAGTACTTTGTTGTCTAATGCTATTCTTCTTGATTTAATCTGAACCACTCGATCAATGATGACCAATAACTGAGATCGATTCTATTACTCCATCATTTTTAACAATGCGTCTTATTTGATTATGTTGTTATGAAATATACTCGTTATTTTAAAATTTTAATTGCAGTTATTATTTGCAGAAATACATAATACGTATTGCAGAACGTACAATTAATTTTTTTAAAGTTCACCATAATTATTTATAAATAATCAGATATATTTATATAGAGGAGGGTTCAAATGCCTAATTTTTTATGCCTCCACTATACCTCCATTTTTAAAAACTTTAATAACTCAAAATTTGAAACTTAAAAGTCAAAATAAAACCGTTGGATATGATTTACATCATTTTATCTATGCACATGTAAAAAATTACGACATTTCAACTTTGTTTTGGTTGTCATCGAGAACTTCTAAAAAATGTACTAATGTGGATAATTTCTAGATGTTGATTTTTCAACTTATTGATTCACATAAAAACAAAATTGAAATGTGATAATTTTTTATTAGCACATAGAGAAAATAACATAGATCGTATATAACGGTTTTATTTTGACTTTTAAATTTCAAATTTTGAGTTATTAAAGTTTTTAAAAATTGAGACATAGTAAAGGAAAAAAAAATAGAGGCATTTAAACTCTCTTATTTATATATAATTTATAAAATTTTGAAAGGCAAAAAAGGCTTCTTTTGACGTCGGAATAAAAACAAAGAAAATGCGACATAAACCTGACCAAAAATTTATTGGGCCGCTTAGCTGGATATCTAAATGTGTCGGGACAAGCATATATATCTACAAAGAGACAGAAGATGTTATATAATTAATATAATTAATGTATTTAATATACCTAATTTTCATTGCATGAAGAGAGGTGTAAGGCAAGGTGACCCCCTCTCTCCATACCTTTTTATTCTAGCTGCCGATTCCTTAAGTAAGATATTCACTAAAGGCCGACAAGCTCAGGTTTTAGAGGGTTTAGGTCCTTCATGTTTTAATAATCAAACTATCACAAATTGTCAATATGCTGACGATACCATCTTGTTTTTGCAAGCCAAACCAGACATAGTTGAAGCTGCCTGGTGGGCCATGCAAGCATTTGAACTAGTCTCCGGCATTAAAGTCAATTTGAATAAAACAGAATTATATACTATCAATTCTAACCTTGGGCCAACACTAGCTCATATCTTTAGATGTAAAACTGCTTCATTCCCTATTAAGTATCTAGGCCTTCCTTTACATGATAGAAAACTATCCTGCCTCGATTGGAGATTTCTTATAGAAAAAATTGAGAAAAAACTCTCCAATTGGAAAGGACAATTATTATCCTTTGGAGGGAGACATACCTTAATTAATTCAGTACTGTCAGCAGTTCCTTTGTATGCCCTATCTCTATATAGAGTCCCTGATACTGTTATACAAGAAATTGACAAAATTAGATGTAGATTCTTTTGGCAAGGCAGTGATAAAAAAAGGAAGAAATATGCTCTTCTCAATTGGGAAACAGTATGTTTAGCTAAGGAATATGGAGGGTTAGGGATTTTGGAACTCCGATCTATGAACTCAGCTTTATTAACCAAATGGTGGTGGAAGTTTAAAGACCCTACCTTTCATAGCACTTGGAAAACTCTAATACTACATCTGTACTATAGTGGCCACAACAGACATATTGTTTCACCATTCTGGCATAATATCATTCGCTTAAATTCTCTAGGTAATTGTAGTATTAGATACGAGCCCGGGACACACTCTTTAATTCGGTTCTGGACAGATCTTTGGCATAGGGAATGCTCCCTAGCCACTCAATTTTCCCAAGTATTTGATTTATGTACTAATCCTAATATCTTCCTTTCTGAGGTTATTAACACACAGGGCAAATGTATCAGGTTTCGACGTTGCCTTTCAGGCATTGATAAACAGGAATGGGGGCAAATTTTACATTTAATTAGCTCCATTTCTTTCACACATGAGTTCGACAAACTATCTTGGCGATGGGATAAATCTGGGCTGTTTTCGGTTCACTCGCTTTACTCTTTTTTAAATTTTAGGGGTATCAGTATTCTACATCCAATGGTTTGGTGGCATACTCCAATCCCACATAAAATTCAAATTTTCATGTGGTTAACTTGTAAAGGGAAAATTCTTACTAAGAATATTCTCCTTAAAAGGGGATGGCAGGGCAATCCTCTTTGCCTTTTCTGTGGTCAGTTAGAGACCGGCAGTCACCTCTTCCTCAAATGCCCTTTAGCACAACAAATCTGGTTTTGGATGGGTCACAGTCGAGATCACTATAAAAACTGGGCTTCCATTAAGGGAATTTTACGCTTTGCATATACACTCCCTGTACACCAAAAACAAGCATTTTTGATAGTTTTTAGCGGTATCTGTTGGACATTGTGGAAACACCGCAATGAAATGTGTTTTCAATCGCACCCAATTAAAACTGGTAGGCAGCTCATCTTTCTTATTATTTCTCTAATTGATTATTGGACAGGGAAAACCAAGTTCTCCAAACAGATCAAGATCGCTACAGGAACCTGGCTGCCGACGGCGGAAATGCTTGAAGAAATCCCTCTCCGAGTTTGGGCTCCTGGGAATGATCAGATGGTCCCCTTTCATGATCAGACTCCATCCCCAACAGTCTGACAGGTTCAGCTACCAGTCGGAGTATAGGCTTATCGTCTTAGATATATCAGTAGTTTATTTGCTAATTTGGATCACCTGCTAAGTTTCTAGATCTTCTGGTCTATCGATCTAGTTTTTTTGGGTTTATATGCTATATACTTGTGGCTGTTGCTTTTCTTTTGCTATTTCCTTTATATGACGCTTTGTAAGTTAACTATAGTTTCTTAAAGGAAACCGGGCCTCGGCCTTTTTAACCAAAAAAATTGCATGAAGGCTCACCGCTTAGTCGGATGCTTAATTGGATAGTTGGATATGTAGGGACAAGCAAATTGTCTGACAAGCATATCTACAAAGAGATAATTCTGACTATGCAAGCGTATACAGGCATCACCTCTGCCAAAATTTAGCTTATAAATTTTCGACATGGTATTTGACTTCTGATGGCATCTAGCTAATTCAACGTGGAATTTAATTTTATTTATTAGCTAGATTTTTTTTTTTTTTTTTTTTGAAAAAGGCTGGCTACCAGCCCATATTTGTATTAAGTAAAAGATATAGTTATTACTGACACAAAACTACTTCAACTGGTACAGTCCAATATGAGTATACCAAATTATACCAATCTAATTAATTTAGCTAGTTAAATCAATCAATTCAAATCCCTCTTTAATTTATAGACATCGAGACTTGGCCTAAACTAATTGGCAACTTGGTATTTAATGTGGCGATGCATGTTGATCGCGTGGGGTCGATGTAATAGGATCCATATCCTCCCACGTACCTGACTCAAGCAAGTTGAAACGGACGGTCCAGATTAATCCTATCTAGGTCAAACTCAATCCGGTGCCTATGGAGACTGAGGGGGTCTGTTTTGAGATTCGTGCCATGTTAAAGGAACCGTCCAATCATAATTGTCTTCAGTCAAGTAACCTGAGGTGATGTGAATTCGATGTAATAGTGCTTTACTGCTTTGTGAGACTGCAAAATATTTGGAGAAAGAGAAATAACAGAATCTTCTCTTATATAGAGAGATTTCCGCTGACATATATCGTGATGCAAAATAAACTCTTCATTATGACATTGTCGAGCTTAGGGTGTTTACAAATTTTGAGTGGATATATGTATTCTTGTGTTTTTCTCTTTATTTTTTTTTTTAACTCTTGTAAACAACATAATATTGTAAACTGAGGACTCAAATGCCCTGCTTCATGCTCCAATCGTACCATAATATCTTTATCTTCAATTTTAAAGTCGAAACAAAAGATCTGAACCGCTCAACATGATATCCACGTTAAAATGTGCTTAGAGATCAAATTTTATATTTTTAGAAATTTTTTTACTATTTTTAAAATAGATACAAAATTACTGTTTTTCAGAAAATTATGGACCATCTAAAAACAATAATTTTGTACCTATCTTAAAAAATAGTAAAAAAAAATCGAAAAAATATAAAATTTGATCTCCAATCATATTTTAACATGGATATCACATTGAGCAGTTCGGATTGTCTGTTTGAACTTTGAAATTAAAAATAAAGATGTTGAGATATGAGTGGAGCATGAAGCAATGAGGCATTTGAGCCTTCCTCGTTGTAAACACCCTATAAGTATTTTAATTTGTTTGTTTAATGAAATATTAGTAAACTAGCAGTACTTAATTTGGCCTACATTCTCACGAGAAAAGTATAACAATAACTTGAAGCTGATCATATGGGCGTACAATATTAACCGTCTCCAAATTGGGTAAATGAAAAACTACAATAATATAATAATATAAAGAACTAATGAAATCTACAATATTAATTGTCTTCAAATATGTACCTTCGGAAGAGTAGACTAGAAGGTATACAATCTTTAGAGAAATTATTTTTATACACTACAAAAATAGACTTTTATTTGCGAGCGTAAAAGGCTACTATTTCCAAAGGTACACCAACAGAAACAATTATTTTTGAGTATATCGGTATTACAGAAAGGAGTATTCGCGAAAATACTATCAGCAAAAAGCATCTTTACTCTCAGGAACAGTGACAAATTTTTGTATTATTTGAAGTAAAATTGTTTCAATTAAACTTGTCTATGCATCTGAACACTATACAAGATATCAAGGAAAGAATGAACGCCACACAACTTTTTAACATGATTAACACATTTCTGAATATTTTATGTTGAGTTAACGCACGTGACAAGCTTTATTGCTTGACGTGTCGGAGGCGATTTTTCTCAATTACTTGTTAGTAGATTTCGGAAGTTCAATACTTGGCCCCACGTTGTATGTAAAACCTAACCAATATTTAAGAATGAGAGGTCACATAGGGGAGGATCCACGGGTGGTACCGCATAAGTGGAATTCACAACTCTACCATCTAAATTTATTTCTGATTAAATCAAACTCAATTTGGTGTCTATTTATTAGAAATACAGAGTTCGCTTTAAGATTTGTTCTAGGTTAAAATAATGGTCTGAATTTATTAATTAAATATGCGGTACAGGAGTGATCGGAATTCGTAAAAGACTGCCCCTAATTTGGGCTGCCATAAGTATATGACCGTCCCTACTCCAGTGATTTTAGAAAGAAACTGAGGTTGGATCGGTCCTAAAAAGTCCGGCCCGTATAAAATAATATTTATTCGCATGTGTGAGGCAGTGAGGCAAACAAGGCTTCAGGCTGGGATTCAAAAATCAAACCTTCCTTCCTTTAATTTGTATTTCTTAATTCCTAACTTGATTGGAATTAAAATGAACACTTCAGATTAATCCGATAGTTGGAAAATGATTTTTTTAATGACGTCAATAGTCAATTTTTCAAATGATTGGAATTAAAATGAACACTTCACCGGCGTCCGAATTTTCAACGGAGAATGCAACAGGGTCAGCGCTTGAGACCCAATACATGACGGGCCTAGATGGTATGGTCAAATATAAATGATTCCCTTTTTTTTCAATTTTTTTATTGTTAGTATGACTGCCGAAATTTTTATTAATATCCAAAATTATTAATTAATTTCGAAATCTACATCTGACGTAGAAGAATTTAAAAAATGTCCAAACTGCAGAAAAAGTTTCCGGTTTTAAGCCAACTTTCTGGAAACAAAATTCCCGGTTCAAGGCTACCCATAACTGCAAAATAAGTTACCAATTTTAGAAACCGGAGATTAAATTTGCAGATTCCGCTTTTCAAAACCCGGGATAAAATTTGCAGTTTTGAGAAACTGGAGATTAAATATGTAGTTTTATGAAACCGGGAATTTTATTTGCGATTTTGGAGTTTTCCCTATTTAAATGACGCAGCATCTCTTTATCCCTCACACTGTCTCTCTTCTTGTATCTCCCTTTCTCCATTTCTCTCTTCTCGTCTCTCCGACTATTTGATTGATCGGCACTTCAGTTCAGGTATTTTTAATTTTTTTATGTACTATTTAATTTAGAAAATAGTAAATTATTTTAGGATATTTCAAAATAGTTTAGAATATTGTCCAAATAATTTAGAAATTCCAAAATAGTTTAGAATATTGTCCGAATAATTTTGAAAATTTCAAAATGGTTTAGAAAATTGTTCGAATAATTTAGGAAATTCCAAAATGGTTTAGAATATTGTTCGAATAATTTAGAAAATTCCAAAATGGTTTAGAATAATTTAGAAAATTCAAAAATGGTTTAGAATAATTTAGAAAATTCCAAAGTGGTTTATAATATTTTAGAAAATTCCAAAATGGTTTAGAATATTGTTCGAATAATTTAGGAAATTCCAAAATATTTTAGAATATTTTAGAAAATTCCAAAATAGTTTTGAATAATTTAGAAAATTCCAAAATGGTTTTATAATATTATCCGAATAATTTAGACAATTTCAAAATGGTTTAGGATAATTTAAGAAATTCCAAAATAGTTTATGATAATTTAGGAAATGAACATTTTCGATGAATTTTGTAGTATGACAGACGAAGTACTTGATCAAGGAGAGAGAGAGACTAAATTAATGCAAGAGGTGTTTAGTAAGTTGTTGTGGATACCTCACACCATCATAGGGTATCTGAGACTTCTAAGGAGGTAAGCATTTACTTATTTGATTTTTCATAACTCTGTCAGAAATCAAATCATATTATAATTCCTATTTATGTTCTAATGTAGAGTTCGGAGGTTTTAAACGTCAAACACTATCGGATGCATTGCGAGTACCACGAGAAATACGCACCGTATTTGATTCGATTGGGCTTATACCATATCGCAGTCTGCATGATATCACCATCGATGCGGCGCTTATACATGGACTTGTCGAGCGATGGCATCTTGAGACGCACACCTTTCATCATCCTTTCGGAGAGATGACAGGTATTAACTACAATAATTCAAATCAATTTGTTATTTTTAATATTTTAATGATAAGTCAAATAAAGAAATTTTTTATAATTTTTTATTCATATAAATTACAGCCACATTAGAGGACGTGAGCTATTTGTGGGGTTTGCTCATTATGGGGGTTCTAGTTGTTCTCGCAAATTTATATCGACATCTATGTCTCGCATCCGTTCTCGAAGTTCGATCTATGCATGGTCCGGTTATGCTACTGCAGCACTAGTTGTGGACTCAATTTCCAGTTCACCGATCGAAACCAAAATCGAAAGATTTTCAACTTTCTTCGGGCGTACCAACAGGAGATACATGTCCAGCTTTTGCTGACAAATGATGTTGCAAGCATAAGTATGAGAACTCATCTCACAGCAAAACTGCCGGTCCAAGTATCCCGCGCAACCAATTTCAACAATTGAACGAGACGAGAGTACTTATACCCAGCTTTTGAGAGTAACTCAGGTGGGAAGGGTACTAAATTCTAACTCACATTCTTACTAAATTTATCAAGTTATTTATTATTCAGTTATATGTCATCATACTTATAAATTCTAACTCGTATTCTTACTAAATTTATCAGCCTTACTGCTTGTACCGCGGACCTCTGATCATTTCTTGAGTAGTGGAGCATCATTATCCTAATCACTGCATGCGGCAGTACGGTAAATTTCAAGAGATCCCACCACCGCCTCCCATTAATAAACACCTTCACGCTGAATTGCACAAGTATGATTTACTAACCATTTTTTTCCTTATTTATGTTACTTTAATTTTGTGTGTTAAGTTGTTATTAAATTATGAACAAGTTGAAGATGGTCTCAAAGAAAAATGAGTCCTGGGCCGTAAAGCACGTACTTCATGTTCAGTATTTGATGGAATATGAACAGCATGTATATGAAGAGGCTCATCCATTTGACCGGAATGAGCTTCCGGAATATCGCAAATGGTACCAGATGAATGGCATGGCATATGTCTACCTATTTGGTATGCAATTGGATGGGCTTTCTCATACGGTTCCAGTCACCAGAGATGAGCATGGGAAGTGTGGATACTTCCCAGCGGACCGCTGATTATTGGAAATGTAATCACTTTTAACTCTAAAATTTATAAATCATTTATTAAAAATCATTTCTTATATTTCCATTATGTGTACAGACATTGCGTGGGATGGGAGAGTTGGCACAAGGCGTCACCATGTTCTTCACCAAGGGGTGGCGAATAGTTAGTAAGGGTCTCATGAGAACAGGCTGGGGTCTTTGCAAGGATAATGGTTTCTCCCCACGTGTGAGTGCCATGATGGATTAGGTGGGGTTCCGGAAGATTGGGAAAATGTCCCATCCGATGAGAGTACTCCTATAGGGCAGAATCCATACCCACCGCCTCCTGTATTCAAAGGCCCAGATCCAGTGCAGTCTTGGTTATATGACGGCACTAGATAGAGAAATTACTGGGATCAGTCCGTAGCCGCAGGATATGCCCGATCTAGATCTAGTCCAGTCGCAGACCTCGGACAGGTATCCACTATGTTAATTGAAGTTATTTTGTTTATGAATTACAACTTACTAAATAAAAATCGTGTATGAATTCTAGGTGACATAGGATCAGCAGGCGTAGGTGCAAACGCAAATGCAAACCTCGTTCGAGATATCATCTTGGACTCAGACGCTTTTTATCACAGCCCATACGCCCATGCCATTGCCTTAAAATGCCTATCCGGTGATCCGTTAATCGGGGTTGAGGTCATACAATACTTGGTTCTTGAATTGGTTCTTTTTATGGCTTCCAAGAGCGGAATAAGCAAGTTGTATGAGTTCTCCCAACTCCCAAAAAGATTTGCAATATCAAGCACACGGCCTCGCCATAATTTGTTATACTTGGGAGTTACCTTTTTGTATGTGGCCTTGATGACATCTCGGTTATACTCGCGTACAAATCCCTTCTCATGGTCTCATAAATTGCAAAGGCAACCATCTCTGCTATAAGCTGACAATGATCAGCATGTGATGCCGATACTTTGCATGCATGAGGGATTGCTTGTTTGCTAATAATTCAAGATTCTGAAAGACCGTTAGGCTTCGCGCATAACTTGAATTTGCAAAAAATCATCTTTGCACACCACAACTAAATGTCGAGGTTTGTTTTTAGAAACCTTACACTCAAAATTGTTCATGATATGGAACTCATTGATTGCTACCCTTAGAGCCATTTTCGACTCAAACACTTTGCCTATGCCCAATGGGTTATCGAATGTTCTCTTTGTGCCGCCAAAAAAATCAGCATCCGCATGTTATTGGGTACTGTGTTATCGCCAAAAAACAAGATATGTCATTAAAACTATCAACCAAATGTCTCATATTTTCCCGGCCAGTTATTGGGTACTGTGTTTGGAGGGACTATGAACAAGACTATGATTGTGACTGTCTGGTCGGTTCAACATCATCGTCGGAATCCGATGACTTATCTGAGAGCATCTCATCCCCGCTCTCCAATAATCAGGGACCGGTACATACAGGTACATGTGAATAATCAGGGACCATTACCGGTCTACGGACCCGAACAGTTTTGGGTCGAGTTATGGGTTCAGGGTTCCGACTGGTACTGGGTCGGGATCGAGATTCAGGAATCCGACTGGGTACAAGGGCCTGACTGTTCAGATTCAATTGGGAATTAAAACCGGCATGGTTCGGTTCCAATTCTACATACAACTCCAGAACATGTAACATTTGTGGAAAAGACGCCACAATTCCTAAAACCATTTCGAGTGATGCCTGGTTTGTTACCTGTGCTAATTGGTAGCCATGTTGGCCATCGGTAGACATATTAAACCTGGCTTGGATTTCCAGATTTGATTCACTAACAGTATACCCAACTAGTTTATAAATCTCATTCTGGAGATAATCAAAGTTATGGTTTACGGTTAGCGGTAATGAGTATTTAGGCTGGGTATTATAAAAGACCTCGTCATCATTGTATTGGATTTTCCCTCCAACAAATTTTTTCACACAGATCATTTTTTGTTATGGTTGGTCTGGAGAACAAACTACAATTTAAAAAAAATAACTCTATAAGTACAACATAAATTGAAAAATTAAATAATTTAAAATTATTAAATTTAAAATTAATAAAATAAAAAAACTTACAAAATCCGCTTCTGGAGTCCGATTTTCTCTTCTCTTCTTTGTTTCTCGTTTTAATACATGAGAGGAGTATATGTGAGAGACTGAGAGGTAATATGTGAGAGAGGAGGGAGACGGGCGTCTATTTATAGAACATTTTGTTTGAAACCGTAAAATTAAATCGGACTCAGAACTGCAAAACAATTTCACAGTTTTCGGCCGAAACTGCAAAATTAAATCCCGGTTCTACAACTGCAATTAATTTCACAGTTTTAGGAAGAAACCGCATTTTTGCGGTTTTGAGAAACAATAGTTTTTATTTGTGATTTTGGAAGGTCTAGAACCGGAAATAATTTTTGCAAAAAGTTGCCTTAGAACCGGGAACTTGTTCTGCGGTTTGAACATTTTTGGAATTCTAGTGCATCAGCGTGTAGATTTTGAAATTTGTCATTAATTTTGGATATTAATAAAAATTTCGGGTATGACTGCATGATGAGGTGCGCTGAAAATGGTTAGGCTTTATCTAGGCATTTTCCAACAAGCGTTATTTTATTCAGTCAAAGAAAAAATAATGAAATAAAAAGGCAAGAGAGGGGAGGAGGTGTAACTGAGCTTATGCATAATTGCATCCTGCAGCTGGAGAATCCAGCCGGCACTAATTAATTTCATAAAAGAAAAAAAAATGTTATACGTCGCCCGAAACAGCCCAAGAAACTGGAAACAGTAACAAGAAAAAAAAGAAAGAACTCCACACCCAACCCCCCCCCCCCCCCCCCCCCCCCCCCCAAACACACACACACACAGAAAAAAAAAGGACAAAAAAATAAAAGGTGAAATGAAAAAAGAATCCTGAACTTGCACATATATATATATATAGTGACTAAGATACAAACGCTTGTTCCTAGATTATGGAATAAACAGTTTGGTTCTTTAATTTTCGTAGTCCAAGCAATCAAACCGTTAGATATTCAATCTATTTTGTGAAAAAGTGATTGATGCTGAAATTAATGATACAAGATATGATATTTTGATAAGTGTAGTATAAGATATTTAAGCACGTTTTGAAGCAATATTAGGACAAGCTTCTTAAGCAAAGCAAGAGGACATAAAATTAAACTTAAGCGACCACACCACGTCATCGTTAGTTTTTATTGAGACTATTTGGGAAAGCGTGTAGGATCACTAGTTAAGAAAGATGCTCCCTTGCTAATTAATATCTATCTCATCTTACTCTATTTGTTTTATTTATTTTTTCCTTTTGGGCGAGAGCTTTGCACACAGAGAAACATCAATTACTCTTATAATAAATTAATGAAGCACAATTAACCCGTGAAAGGGTTGGACTGAGAGACGAGGAAGCGACGAGTCTCCAATTCTTCCCTCCTTCGATCGGAGAAATTTCAGAGGTTAGGGATAGATAACCCTGTTTGCAAATACAAGTATATAGCGTACCAGAAAGGCATTGCCTTCCGGCTATTGCCATGGAGAAGAAACGAATAACCGATGATCTGGAACCGGGACCCACCCCCTCTCCCAAAGCAGTTGATCGGTTTGGTTTCTTTAAGCAAGAACAAAGCAACTCTCCTGAAGGCATCACGAAAAGTCGATCTACTCGCGAGAAGGAGAAGTATGAGTTTCTGTTGTATTTTATCCCGTTTTATGCACACCTTTCTTCTTTATATACTTATAATGCTGGTATTTTTCTATTCTTGGGGTAAAATTGCAATTAGAACATATTCTTACAATGTGTGCTTGCTTCCTTGGTGTTGTTTCCATCTTAAGAGTATTGGATCCCATTAACAAAATGGTAAACAGAAAAAATAAATATTCATTTGCCAGTTTTCAAAGTTTTTCCCTTTTCTACTCTTATCTAATCAGCATCAGGGATTGTCAAGTTTTGTAGGATTACTAGTCAACAGAAAAATAGATATTTGGGGCCAACCTTCTTCCCTTCTTTGCAAAATCACTTTTTTGTTCAATTTCATTATTTAGTTTTGTAAAATTACGCAGCAAGGCAGTGTATTACACAAAAATGATGTTAATTTCACTTGGATGACTACAGAGAAGAGAGACGAATAAGGAAATGGAGAAAGATGATAGGTGTTGGAGGCAGTGACTGGTCACATTATGAGAAGAGAAATCCTCAAGTGGTTAAGAGACGAATCAGAAAAGGAATCCCTGATTGCTTGAGAGGGCTTGTCTGGCAGCTGATTTCTGGCAGCCGGGAGCTCTTGCTTATGAATCCTGGTGTATATGAGGTACTCAAAGAGGAATAATGTCATTTGTGTCCCTACAAGTTATCATAATGTCATATGTTAATTATACCCCCAACAAAAAAGTGGGAACATGCATATGCAGCTGTTTTAAAAATAATGCGAAGTATGGCATTATTTGCATTATTTGCATTCCTTTCTCATCTACTTGAAAAAAATTAATACAATATTAAGGTAGGTAATATTAAGGTAAGTAAGTGTGATTAAGGTAGGTAATATTAGGTAATATGTGTTTCTCTTTTTCTTTTTTTTTCTTTTTTTTGAGGCAAACTTTACAAGTTTTCATAGTTTCACATGAAATTGCCTAAGATGATAAAATGCATTATGTCCACATAATTTTTTTTTTTCTTTATTACATTTTCTAGATGGATGGTTTGTATAGCAGATATATGCATTTTGAATTTTAATTTCTTCTTTTCCTTCTTTTCCCCCATCATACAGCAATTGGTGATATATGAGACATCAGCATCAGAACTGGAGATAATTAGGGACATATCTAGGACATTTCCGTCACATGTTTTCTTTCAGCAGAGACATGGCCCTGGCCAGAGATCCCTGTACAATGTTTTGAAGGCATACTCGGTCTATGATAGAGAAGTTGGCTATGTCCAGGTACAAATTATTCAAATTACTTGCATCCACAGTAGTTATCAATATGAATATCGGACAAATGTACATAGCAATGTGCAAGGTTGTCAAATAGCATTATAAGACTGAGATCAGTATGGATTTTGTTTCTTTGCGTTGTCCTTGTTTTATTTTGACTACATTTGGATCCTTTTTTTTAATTGCAGTTAGATAGTTTAGGGTAAAATCTCTTTATATCGGGTGGCTACTTTACTGCTGGCTAAAACTTGGTAGGCTAAATTACTAGCCGGGTCAAATATGTTTGGTTCTGATCAGAGAAAATGTAAAATCATCCTACAGTATAGAGGAAAAATGACTTGCCACTAATTTTTTAGTGATTTTTTTTTTTGAAGGCCAATGGGTAAGTTAGTGAATTTATTATTGAATTTACCCCCAATCTTACCTCTTGTAACTGCAACTTCAGGGAATGGGATTTTTAGCAGGGTTGCTTCTGCTTTATATGAGTGAGGAGGATGCCTTCTGGCTTCTGGTTGCTTTATTGAAAGGCGCTGTTCATGCACCGATGGAAGGCCTGTATCAGGTAACTGCTTATATAGTACTATTTTGAAATATATTTCTTTATATTTTGTCTCAACTTTACCAGACAATTGTTTTATTTTGTATTGCTTTTTGTATCTGCGGTAGGCAGGTTTGCCGCTGGTACAGCAGTATCTATTACAATTTGAGCAGTTGGTGAAGGATTTCCTACCAAAATTGGGGCAGCATTTTTCTGAGGAGATGATTAATCCAAGCATGTATGCTAGCCAATGGTTTATCACAGTCTTGTCCTACTCCTTCCCATTTCATTTTACTCTTCGCATTTGGGATATTTTCCTCTACGAGGTTAGTTTCAAGTACACCATCTATTTCTTCTAATTAATAGGATGTGTCTAAATCTCTCTTTTTCTTGATAAAATAGATATAAAATGTCATACTTTCTTCCAAGCATGTGCATAGTAAATGGGGTGAAGGACTTGCTTTAACTGTTTCAGGAACAATGTCAATTGTCTTATCTTGAAATTGAAATTGAAATTGATGAACCTATGGATGCTTGTTTATATTTTTCTGTTACCTACTAAGTTATATCAACAATTGTCTATCTTAGGGCATTAAAGTGGTGTTCAAGGTCGGATTGGCTTTACTGAAATTCTGCCATGACGATTTGGTTAGTTATCTGATTTTTGTGTTCCTTCTGTTTCCATTATTCTATAGAGTTTAATTCTGGAGTCTAAATTAATCCAAGTAATTTTGATTTGTTAGGTAAAGCTACCATTTGAGAAACTTTTGCATTCTTTGCGAAACTTCCCTGAGGAAGCAACAGATCCAGATACACTTCTGCCTATAGCCTTCTCATTTAAGGTCTGTTCATCTTTACATGTGTTGTTACTAAGGTTTAAGGCAACATACTCAGTTGTTTCTCTTCTAAATTGTTTATAGGTGACCAAAAGATTGGAAGAAATTGAGAAGGCGTACAAGAAGAAAGATGAGGGATCACAACATGGAAGCACTACTATGAAAAGACTGAAAGATGAGGGATCACAACATGGAAGCACTACTATGAAGAGGCTTCAGTCGATGAAATCAAAAAGCTTGAGCAGGATAAGTAGTCAAGTAATATCTAAATCCACGTGAAACTTTTTGAGGTAGAAAATTGTATTATAAAAAGCAATAGGGCCATTGCATTTTCAATTATGATTACTTTTTTTTTTTGTAATTCTTTGTTCTGTTTTCGTTTTCTTTGTTCTTTTTCTTTTTTGGGGAAATTTGGTTTCTTGATTGCTTTGATTCATCAAATGTAATTTGTTTTCTCCCAAAAGAAATTGTAAGTTATGTCAAGGAATAAATTAGCTTTTGAGTTGTTACGTGATTCTCTTTATATTTGATAACTGTAAACAAGAAGTCCCTTAGCCTGGCCTTTGTTTCGTTGTACATTCATGATTACAATGTTAATGGGATTACAGGCGTGAAAACGGATACTGATTAAATAGAGGGCGGACCGTATTCGTATCTCTTATTTACGTATCCACTTTTTACTTTTATATGCAAGACTCGGATATATGAATACGAATTGAATATTAAATGCATGGACACGACTCAATGGATATTATCAGTGTTCTAAATAGCGCGCTAGCGCCGCTATAGCGTTTTTGGACCCCAAACGCTACGCTACGACATCAAAATGTGCTATTTGCGCTACGGCCGCTATAGCGGTCCACTACAACGCTATTTGCGCTATACAATATGGGTTTTTTTTTTTTTAAGCAATTTATATGGGTTTTAAATAAAGGTAAAAAAAATCTCAAACCGAAATTGAATTTGTTGCTACTTGCTACAAATAAATCAATTTGAAATTGGGAATAGAAATTGAAATTTGAATAGAAAAAAAGTCCAAATCGGAATTAAAATTTGAATAGAAAAAAAAAAATAGATTATGTCATGAATCATGATACTTAAGATATTTTTAATAAGAAAAATCGATAGTTTATGATATTACTATGGATATTTTGAACCGCAATTTGGACTTTGTACGGGTTCAATATGAATATTATAATTTCTTAATTACTTTGGTGTTATTTA
This sequence comes from Carex kokanica, assembly GCA_025461125.1. Classification (NCBI taxonomy): domain Eukaryota; kingdom Viridiplantae; phylum Streptophyta; class Magnoliopsida; order Poales; family Cyperaceae; genus Carex; species Carex kokanica. Next base: position 770,648 of record JAJGRX010000902.1, on the reverse strand, counting down.
TTGTTCTATGAGACCTTAGATAATGTTGATATTTAGGACAAATATTGAATATACGAAATGTAAAAAAAAAAAAATGCTATTTGGAATAGCTTCCGCTATAGCGACGCTATTCGCTATAGCTTTTTTTTTAGCCTTCCCGCTACGACGCTATAAACGCTATTTAGAACCTTGGATATTATAAGATATGGATGCAAATCTAATTAACATATTGTAAAAACACTTTCTTTAACTTCATACATGTATCAAATTTATTATGAAATATTATTTTGATATTAACATCTATAAATAAATATAAATTTATAAATAAACTTAAATGTCTCTTCGGAGACATCCAATTAAAAAAAACTTAAATATTCATATCATCCATTTTATTATATTGATGAATAATATAATTTTTTTACAACAAATTGTTAATGACCAAAAAAAGGATAACTACTTTACTAGTCGAATATTTCCATTTTTCGCAAAATTGTGGATATATTTGTTGCATTCTATTTGGATTTGTTGAAAATAACAAAAAAAAAAAAAAAACGTACTCTTTTCGTTTAACTTATTTTGATGAAATGGTGTATGCTCCAGGTCATATACTCATATGTTCATCAACTAAATACAGAACGACGTGATCAACACGAACACTTTAGATTTAGGTTTAATTATACATCGACGCACTCGCTTTCCCATTATTTAATAGAAAAGGTAATGCAATTAGCCAATTACCTTTTTTCCTTTTAATTTCTTTACAAATAGTTTTTTAAGTGGAACACGAGGGAAAATCTCATATTAAACCACGAGCACAATCAATGAAACGGCCTCTGGGCCGAACATTTTCTTAGTTTTGTAGTTATGACTTGTGACTACCTTTTTTGTTCGCCCTTCGTTTTCTGATCCAGAGATGGAGGGATTAGGTTCAGTTTGCATTTTGCAGACTAATTTTGCGAAGTCCAGATCCTGTGAAGTAACACAGATTTTGAGTTTAGTCTGGATCATTCGATCACCGAGGTGGAATGCAAGGAGACCCTTTAATAGTAGTGTCAAAACAGATCTAATGGTCTGGATCTAAACTCAAAATTTGAGTTACTTTAGGTGATCTGAATTCAATTTAATTTTGCACCAAGCCCGGATTTAATGTCCAGTTCACTGTTCATGCAAGTCTGCAATATTGGTTCCGCTCCTCCCTAATTGTACTGAATAATTGGTAAATCTAGGATGTATATGTACTGGTCGTAGGGTCTAGCTGACATTGAAATCACATTCAGCGAATACCTTGCTTTGGAGATTATCAGAAACGAAGAGGCATAGAAATATCAAATTCTAGTTTGGACCGAGAATAGAAATCAGAAAAAAGAACAAACAATCTGATCGATCCACCGCAATTTTCTCTCTTTCCCTCTGCCTCCCTAATCCCTATCTACTCGTGGTCAACATGCGAAGTTCTTACTCATAGAGGGGTAACAGTGCAGACTGTGCAGTATTCCATGGCATGGTGGAATCTAAAAGTCCCCCCTAAAATAAAGATTTTTATGTGTTTACTTAGTAAGAACAGGGTTATGACCAAATCAGTCTTAAGATCCAAGAATTTGAAGGGCAATGCACAGTGCCACTTATGCTCCAATGAAAATTGTGCAGAGGATGCTGAATTGCTGACCACCTCTTTGTTACATGTACATATGTGAGACAAATTTGATTTTGGATGAGCATAGTACAAGATTCACAACACAACTGGTTTACTGTGGATGAAATTCTGCCATATGCCATAACTCTAAGAATAACTCAACAAAAGGCCTTTCTGATTGTTTTTTGTGCAGTAAACTGGTGCATATGGAAGTTAAAATGAAATAAGTTTTTCAAATACACCAATTAGCTCCGTCAGGAATATGATACTGATGATTCTGTCTTTGATCAAATACTGGTCAGGTTTGTCACCAGAGGAAGCTCACCAATATATGGACAAATGCTCCCAGAAAACATAGATTTGATTCCACTGCAGAGCCTTCGTCCTATGCAAACTTTTGACTACAGTCCTACTGTAGAGGGTCTGGTACCACTGGTACCACAAATCACTGATGGGAGATGATTACAAAGAAGAAGAACTGATAAATGTACCAGTTTATCAGAATGTCAGTACGTGAGGTTTATGTTTTTAGTAGACTCACCATGTGGTGGGGTGATTGTATCTCTTTGCTTTATGTTTTTTTTTTCACTTGCAGTGCTTGTTGGTTATTGTGTTGGCTTGTTAGTTGTTACCAAAAAAGAGAGACTGAAAAATTATGAGGATGTGTTTTGAATAGGTCAATGATGCAAAAAAAGGTGAGACGGAGATTTTGATTACAAGTTTTGCTCCTGTACCAGTCACTGGTACGGTAGAGGTGAAACTAGTTATTTAATAAATGATATGAGGTGTGAGTTGCTGGTAACACAGTCTAGCGATTTTCTTTCCGGATGGGATATAGATAGTTACATATAGAATAATTCTTAGGAAACTTGTATGTTCTGATAACTAATTTAATACATGGGCTTTATAAAGCCTTTTTTTTTTCAAAAACATGCCAAGTTCTCTACGAGATGAGTCGTTTCAACTCTCTGTTCCTGTTGAGCTCTGTTTGATACGTGCCTGATTCTGGCACGCTAGAAAGATTGGTAAATTGAGAGTGGAGAGTGAGATTCGAGTGAATTCGAGCAAAGCTCAGAGAAGCAATAATGGAAACTGAGATAAACACGAAGAAGACTCCGACTCAAAATTATTCATTCCATCTATAATCCTGTCCAAGATGGTACATCAGTTAGCCTTCTAATTTCTATAGCCTAGATCTTACTAACTAACTAAAGCGTTTATGTCATTATTTTTTTTGCTGATATGTATGTCATTATTTTATACTGAGGTGGTTGAACTACTCTTCAACGACTAGCTCTGCAGTTAGTACTGCAGCCGGTGTGTCCAATTCTACAGAAGTGGACCCGAACTTGTGGGAAGGGCAGAATATTCGAAGAGGTCCATTGCACAGGTTTAAATTATTTCTGCGGACTAAAATGATTGTCCGATTGACCAGATCTCTTTCGCCTTCATCCCGATTTGTGGCCAGTTCCAAATTGCGATCTTTTCATTCCCCATTTAGATTGAGGTCGTGACACTGTTTATTTGCTCTTTTCAGGTATTTTCACTCTTTTCCTCTACTTTCGTCTAAATTCAGGCTATCCGTTCGCGCTTCTCTCTTTGTGGACCATTATCCAGCAACTAACCTGCACGATTCTCACTTGATCTTTGGTTTTGGTTTCCAGTAATCCCGCTTTTGGTTAGGTTTGGTGGTTGGTACTAATATAGAACTTTAAACATAAATTTTATTAGTTTAAACTATTAGATGAGTATAATTTTGATAGCTGGTGTCAATTTGTTGCCTATGTAGTAATTTTCATTAGCAAATTAATAAATAAGAAAGGCAATATGTCAAATCATTTATTTCGGATCTACTTAATGAGCAGAACTAGCGTGTGTTATGCTCACTAAGAGGACTTGGTGAGCATAACTTCAAAATTATTGAATTGACTTCAAACGACAAATTCAATCCGTTGAAACCGATCTATTTCACGAGTGATGCGTGTATATGCAAAATTTTGAAATTTTGAAATTCATTTAGTACAAAGTCAATTGGTCAAAAAAAAATGAAAAATGAATGCATTAAAATAACTTAAAAACTTTATTTTTCTTTTACAGCTTGACTTTATACGAAATAAATTTCAAAATTTCAAAATTTTGTATGTATACGCATCACTCGTAAAGTAAATTAGTTTTAACAGTTTGAATTCATTGTTAAATCTAATCCGATAGATTTTTAAAGTTATACTTACTAAACCTTCTAAGTGAGCATAGCACACACTAGCTTTACTATTCAAAATATTAAAAACTAATGATTTCACTGTGAAATTGCAACATGAGAATAAATTATACAATCAAAGTCTGACAAAACTTTATACATCAGCTTATGTCAATACCTTATAAGGCATAATTAACAGCTAATTAGACATCATAAGATAGGTTCTACCCAAATCAATCTAATTGTCATCTAGAATATATATATTATCATGTCAGTTAGATTGCTCCATCAGCATCATCAAATGAATTTTTGTATGATAATTTTCTGAAAATGTTTACTTAGAGGACCTTTTAGTAATTATTGATTACCCTATAATCTTTTGAAAATAAATTATACTTTTCCCTTATTTTTGCAAACTTCTTTTATGGGCTCTGAGAAAAGTAGGGAGTGAGGAGTATGATAAATGTTGTAAGCAAAAAAAAAAAAGTAATGAAAGAAACTTTACCATACTGCGTCTTACTTAATAATACATAGAGATACCACTAATCCTAAAAAAAAAGAATAATATATAGAGTAATCCGTACCAATACTGTAATGAGAGGAACTTTACCCATTCTCTGTGTTACTGAATAAGATATAGATAATGTAATAAAGTCAAAATGATGCACGATTGACAGCTTTACATCTTGCTGAATAAGATATAGATAATGTAATAAAGTCAAAATGATGCACGATTGACAGCTTTACATCTTGCACTGTCCAATTTGACTAGGCATAGATGATCTTTTCAAGGACCTCAAAATTTATACTTTTTTTTTTTTAGTTGAAAGAATAATTGTGACTTTTATTTGTGAAATATTAGGTTTATATTACTAACTGAAGATGTCGGCACTGAAAAATTTCTTGAACAGTCCTGTTGGGCCCAAAACAACCCATTTCTGGGGACCAGTTGCAAATTGTGGGTTCATCGTTGCTGTAAGTTCATAATATTATTTCTTTGGAACAATTTCATTTTGGTGGTGAACAAAATAATAACCCAGGTCGGCCATCAGGATACTATTTTTTGAGGGGACAATTCATGAATTGTAGTAACACATTTATTGAATAGTTAAGCATATTCAAAACATGATAAAAAAGACATAATCATGCTATTTTCATATGCTTCACATGTAAATTCAAAACACACCAACCTTGGTACTGTATGTATACATTTTTTTTTTTTTTAGTAGGACAGCTTGAGGTGCATTTCAAATAGAGCCTATTTTTCCAGTTGCTAATTTTATTATTTTTGAAGAATGCTAACAATTCTGCAAAACAAGATAAGAGGAAGGAAAGAAACAAAAATTAGTAAATATAAACAGATAAGTTGTCAATAGGATAAGGTAAGTACATTATGCATTTCTTTGCTATTTGTATATTTGGGAAAAGAGTATCTCCTTTGCTATACAATACAATATCAAGTTAAGTGTACTTCAAGATACAAATTTGTGCTTAATATCACCGTGTTCCAAATAGACAGTTGAAAATGGTTGTACCGAAAGGCCATTTCTGAACTTAGCCATTGTCTTTTCATTTTTCAATGCTTAGTTGTGTATCTATCTAATTGCTGCACTTTGACGATCCCCCGTGTGTGGTTGTTGCTTTTGTTTCCTTCATTGCCTTGTGTATCTATTTGAGTTTTGAATTCTAATAAGAGGTTTCTGATAATTTCTTCAGGCTTTTTTAGACGCTGAGAAGCCTCCTGAGATGATTTCTGGCAACATGACTGCTGGTTAATATTATATTTGGATATATGATAGCATTTGTTAACTAACTTAGATATTAGGTTAGTAGGATAATATGTCCTTTATATCCGATTATTTGGTAAAATAGCTTGTGGTATTAATCAATAACAACACTACCAGTACCACTTTCCTCAGTACAACTTTCCACAGTACAATAGCCGTTTGTCACCACTGCTAATCTGGAAGCAAATTGACTAAACCCGCTAGTATCTCTGATTGCTTTTCTTAGAATATTTGTGATCTTGTGCAAGAATTGAGATATCTAAAGGTCCAATACCAAGGTTATGTTCTCAGAATTAATCAGTGATCTTCTAAACAGCAATGTGCATTTATTCGGCGCTTTTTATGAGGTTTGCTTGGATGGTGCAGCCAAGGAACTATTTTCTTTTAGCTTTCCATGCTTCCAATGAAACCGTCCAGCTCTATCAGCTCTCTCGCTGGGCCCGTGCTCAAGGGTAATATTTTCTTTTTGTGTGGAGAACTTACATTTTTATCCCTGCAAAATTGAAAAATCAGCCAATGCTTCTGTAAACGAGAAATATCCTACGTGTCTATGCTACATAGAATAACCAAACCATTGATCTGCCTATAATCTTTCAAAAGAAATGTTGCTAGAACAATGCTGGAGATAGAGAGAAAGTAGCGAATTTACTAGGGGGTAATATGGGCATATTCAAAAGAAATGTGTGACAAAATTGAGAAAAAATGTGCCACAGGATAATAGTTCTGTCAGATTTTTTTGGATCCAATGTACGCTAAAAAAATGAATTTGTAGTCCTTATGGCCATGTTTGGTTGTGGAGTAAAATTAATGTGGATTAAATTGCTTACTCCATGTTACTCCACATATTTTACACCTTGTTTGGTAGTATAACTCATAGCTTAAATTAATCTGCCTAGAGGAGTAAAGTGTTGGAAACTGAGCCTCTTCCTATGATAGTGGGCCCTACAGGTGGAGTAAGTGTGGAGTAAGTTAATCCACCTGAAATGGTGGAGTAACTTACTCCGGATTAACTCACCGCTTACTCCACCTTACTCCTCTTCTTTTACTTCTCGTTTGGCTACCTAAGTGTGGAGTAAGGGGTTTACTCCACCTCTTACTCCACAACCAAACATGGCCTATGTGATAACCACATCTCTGTATTATACTGTAAATAAGATGTGTCAATAAATTCACAATATTTATTACCATGAATCCAACTTTTCTTCTGATAGGTACCTGGAGAAGAAGGAACCTGAAGCTCAACAATAGTTTGCTAGTCTGCAATAGCCTTCCTATCTTCTGTTTGTAATTCAATAAGATTTATGGGGTTATTCAGCATACCTCCTTAAGAGGTGAAGGATTAAACATTTAATCCTTGCTAAGAAGTACTTGTTTGGTAAGATAGTAGGATTAAATTTGAATATTTAGTGTGAATATAGTATATATTGTTGTATGTAAATACCAAGTTACAATACATTATTGTTGTCATGTAAAATAGATTTATCAAATATTGTCTATTTGAATGATAATTAAATCAGAAAAAATAAGATAGATATATTTAACAATCTGTTAGATTTAATAATCAGTAAACATTAAGTATTGCCTAGTTTAACATAATTAACTTTGGTTGAACATTCTGGTACTCTTCTACACCTCCGCCTATGATATTGTATCTGATTTATCAAGGTTATTTCTTTATCATGAATCTACCAGTTGAACATTTTCTTTTTAGTTCTTATGTTTGAATATGTTTATCTACAAATCAAAATTAAATCAATAAGATTTCTAAACAGGAAAAACAATTGTGATTGCTCTGACCGGTACAGCTGGTACCATTTGCTTCCATCCCCAACCTCAGTCTAGGCCTTCCTCTCGTTCTCCTTTTTCAAAAATACAAGTAGTTAGAAGAATTTTAGGGAAAATCAAAATATATACAATACATTCTTAAAAATCATATGCATAATTTCTTCGAAAAAAAACAGTAAATTTCAGAAATAATCAGAGTAAAATAAATGTAGTGCATTCTTAATGCGATATGTATTGAGAAAATAGTAAAGATGTCCAAGATAATTGAATGGATTCTAGAAACAAATAAGTGCTCGTTATCAGCACACAAAGGAGAATCCAAAAGAGGAAGAAAAAATCTACCAAAGTGGGTGTCAAATGAAGAGCGTTTTGATCCAAAGTCGTCTACAACATCCGTTTTTTTAATTTTCTCATGAACTATCTAAAAAATATAACATTTGGTCTCCACACACATTTTAATATGGAGATCATGTTTAGTTGTTCGGGTCGACTGTCTGAACTTTGGAAACAGAAATAAAAAATGTGAGGCATGATTGGAAGTTGGGACACAAAAACAATAGAACATTTAACCCTATTCTTTTTCTTTACAAAATTTCTTGAACAATGGTGCAATATTCAACTTGAATGCGACTTTATTACTGGTAGCTGTGTGACCTGTGTCTCAGTGAGATCTAAATTTTGTTTAGCTCTGGGTAGTGCCTTAACGATATTCAAATTCTTCGAGATTTGGTTTCCAAATTTTACGCCTAGCCCGTATTTTTAGTAACCAGTTCGCTTCAATTTTGCTCCTCCCAAATTTGTGCGGAATGCTACGGTACACATGGGAGATGACTTTTGACCGAACTCGTATGTCAATGGGTATGATACAAATAGGTAGAAGCATTTTTATACTCATACGTCAAAGTTGGAAGTGTTCTATGTTATCTTTAGAAGGTAGAGTAATCCTTCTACACTCTGTGCTTTACTCCTGTAGTGGCTTTCTATTTATAAAATGCATGTTAAGGTAATTGTAATTGTAAACCTAATATCATTAATTCTCAAACTTGGGATATATAGAGAGTACATATTACATAGAGGTCCCTAAACTATTACTTAATTACTCTTTACTAAATACCCTTGATACAATCTTGATTCTCAACACTCCCTCTTAAGATGGGCGAAAAATATTCACTAAGTCCATCTTGTCACATAATCTAGAAAGACCTAAAGAGCTAAAACCCTTTGTGAGGCAATCCGCCACTTGATCCTCAATTGGAACGTGACTTAGCTTTAGTATTCCACTATTTAGTTTTTCCTTGATGAAGAACCTATCAATCTCAATGTGCTTGGTTCTGTCATGCTGTACCGGATTATTGGCAATGTTGGTTGCCGAATTATCATCGCACCATAGCTTCATGTGAATCTCTTGATCCATCTTCAACTCCACCAGAAGAGCCTTCAACCACAACAACTCAGAAACTTCCAACGCCATTGCCCTGTACTCAGCCTCAATAGTAGACCATGCCACTACCGATTGCTTTTTGCTTCCAAGAGACCAAATTACCTCATACAAAGATGCAATATCCTGAAGTAGACCTCCTATCATCGGCACAACTAGCCTAATCAGAATCATAATAGCCCTCAATGCCTAGATGATCATTATTCTTGAATAACAACCCCTTCCCTGGAGCACTCTTCAGGTATCTCAGAATTTGATAATCTGCGTCCATATGGCCCTCCTTGGATCATGCATGTAGCGACTCACCACGTTTACTACAAACGAGATATCGGGAAGAGTATGACTTATATAAATCAACCGACCTATTAACCTTTGATATCTCTCCCGATCAACTGGCCCTCCAGCATCTACACTTAACTTGTGTCTCTGATCAATTGGAGTAACTGCAGGTTACATCCCAGCATGTCTGTTTCTGTGAGCAAGTCTACATACTTCCTTTGAGATAGCACAATCCCCTCTGCTCCACGAGCCACCTCAATCCCAAGGAAGTATCTGAGCAAACCAAGGTCCTTCACCTCAAATTTTTTTGTCCAATCTCACCTTCAGCTGAACAATCTCTCCCTTATCATCACCAGTGACAACCATATCATCAACATACATAGCAAGCATAGTAATATGACTACCATGTTGTCGAAAAAACACCGTGTGGTAGGCATTAATCTACTGATATCCCATGCCTACCATATAGTTCTCCTAAACCTGTCAAACCAAGCTCGAGAAGATTGTTTCAATCCATACAGAGACTTTCTCAGTCTACATACCTTGCCCACTGTTTGATTTGTGCTGAAGCCTGGGGTATCTCCATATACACCTCCTCCAGCAGATCCCCATAAAGAAACGCATTCTTCACATCGAGCTGGTGTAATTTCCATCCACCATTCACAACAAGAGAAACAAGTGTCCTGACTATGCTCATCTTCGCCACTGGTGCAAATGTCTCATCATAGTCAATGTCATACGTCTGATTGTACCCTTTCGCCACCAATATTGCCTTGTAGTGATCAACTTTCCCTTCTGGGGTCTGCTTTACTATGAAGACCCATTTGCACCCGACTGCCTTTTTGCCTGCTGGTAGCGGCACTATCTGCCATGTCCTATTCTTATCAAGGGCACCAAGTTCCTCCCGCATGGCAGCCTTCCACTTTGGATCCTCCTTGGCTTCCAGCCAACACTTGGGTATAGAAACCGTATCCCTCTAATGCAATGAATGCTCCATACACAGGTGATGTTAGAATATGAGACAAATTGAGCAATATCATGTGGAAAACCATATCGATCAGGGGGATTTCCCGTATTGCTGTGAGAAGTCTTCCTCAATGTTGTGCCAGAAGAAGAGTGAGGAATCATACCACCTGAATCAAAGGGACTTTGAGGCACACCAATCTCAGTCGGCACAGGCATAGGACTCTCATCCTACTGACCCTCATTCTATTTGCTCCTCCTCTGATACATTCTCAACTCCCCCTGATTATGATTCTCCTCATTATGTACACTCATTTTGTTGAACCTCACTCTGCTTGCTCCTCTTCTGGTACACTCTTAACTCCCCTGAGTCTTATTCTCCTCTTCTTGGTTGAAATCTTTTGACTCATGCTCATCCGACTCTCTCATAGGACAAGGGCACTAAATAGATCTCACATTTACTAACATTTCACCACCAGTATTCTCCCCCTCTCGCCTAATACCCCAGTATCAGGCGACCCCAGTATCAGGCGAGTCATCAAAAGGTGAGGTCACACCTAAGGAGTAATATGGTTCTAACTCTCGGAAGGTAACATCCATGCATACAAACAACCTCTTTTCTACTAGACTCCAGCAAACATATCATTTCTGAGTGGCAGAGTAGCCCACAAAGACACACTTGACAGTTCTGGGATCCAGCTTCCCTACTGTTGGTCTGTTGTCTTTCACAAAACACACACATCCAAAGACCTTTAAAGGAAGAACGCCCTCGTTATCTCTTCAACATCTCATATGGAGTCAGCCACTCCAACACTCTAGAGAGCATTCTATTGATCAATTGTGCGGCTGTCAAGACCGCTTGTCCCCACAAATGCGTCGGAACATGCATCGAAATCATCATGCATCGGGCTACCTCCAACAGGTGTCTGTTCTTCCTCTCTGCCAACCCATTTTGTGCTGGTGTATAAGGACATGTGGTCTGATGTTGTATCCTATAAGCTGACAACCAGTACAAGACAAAAGACAACTAGTAGAAGTTGAAAGACAACTAGAAGAACAAGAAATACAACCAGTACAAGATGAAAGACAACTAGAAAAAGATGAAATATAACTAGAAGAATATGAAATACAACTAGAAGAAGATAAAATACACTGTAAAATGAAAGACAATAAGTAGAAAATGAAAGACAACTAGAAGAAGATGAAAGACAAATAGTAGATGATGAAAGATAACTAGAAGAATATGAAAGACAACAGGTACAAGATGAAAAACAACTAGAAGAAGATTAAATACAACTAGAACAAAAAGATAGACAAAGGGTAGAACATGAAAGAAAAACCAGTACCCGGAGAAAAAAACTAAAATAAGATGAAATACATCTAGAAGAATATGAAATACAACTGCAAGAAGAAAGACAACCAGTAGAACATGAAAGACAACTAGTAAACAACAAGTAGAGGGTAGTAGAAGGTAGTAGAAGAAATTGAAAGACAACCGATAGACAACGAGAAAGACAACTAGTACCTAGAAGAAGATGAAAGACAACCAGTAGAACATGAAAGACAACTTGTAGAAGATGCAAGACAACTAGTACAAGGTACTTTAAGAAGATGAAAGACAACAAGTAGACAACTAGTACAAGATGAATGGTAACTTGAAAATTATGTAATACAACTAGTAGACAACTAGAAGAAGATGAAAAACAACTTGAAGAAGCTGAAAGACCACCAGTAGAACATGAAAAACCACTAGTGGAACAGGAAAGACAACAAGTAGAACATGAAAGACAATCAGTAAAATACGAAAAACTACTAGATAAGACAAAAGACAGCTAGTAGAACTTGAAAGACAACCAGTAGAACATGAAACACATCTTGAAGAAGATGAAAGACAACTACTAAAAAGTGAAAGACAACGAGATGAGGAGGAAAGACAACTAGTACAACCTGAAAGACAACCAACACAAGGTGAAACCAGTATAAGGTGAAAAAAGAAGATGAAATACAACTAGAAGAATATATGAAATACAACTGGAAGAATATGAAATACAACTGGAAGAAGATGAAAGACAACCAGTACACATCTAGTAGAAGGTATTAGAAGAAGATGAAAGACAACCAGTATACAACTAGTACAACATGAAAGACTAGAAGAATACTAGTAGAATATGAAATACAACTAGAAGAGGATGAAATACAACCCGTAGACAACTAGTAGAATATGAAAGACAACTAGAAGAGTATGAAATACAACTAGAAGAATATGAAATACAACAAGAAAAAAATGAAATACAACCTGTACTTGACGAAAGACAAAAACTAAGACATGAAAGAATACTAGAAGAAGATAAAAGACAACTAGTAGAAGGTGAAAGACAATTAGAAAAAAGATGAAAGACAACCAGTACAAGGTGAAAGACAACTAGAAGAAGAGGAAATACAACTAGAAAAATATGAAATACAACTAGAAGAAGATGAAATACAACCTATAGTAGACGAAAGACAACCAGTAGACAACTAGAAGAAGATACTTGAAGAAGATAAAAGACAACCAGTAAACAACTGGTTCAAGAAGAAAGACAACCAGTAGACAACTAAGAGAAAATTAAAGACAATCAGTAGAACATGAAAAACAACCAGTAGAACATGAAAGACAACGAGAAGAAGATGAAAGACAGCTAGTAGAAGGTGAAAGACAACCAGCAGAACATGAAAGACAACAAGTAGGTGAAAGACAACTAGAAGTATATGAAAGGCAGCTAGCAAAACATAAAACACAACCAATAAAGATGAAAGACAACTAGAAGAATGTCAAATACAACATGAAAGACAACCAACACAAGGTGAAAGACAAAAGTACAAGGTGAAAAACAACTAGAAGAAGATAAAATACAATTAGACGAATATGAAATACAACCGAAAGAAGATGAAATACAACCTTTAGTTGACGAAAGACCACTACACATGTAGTAGAAGATAATAGAAGAAGATGAATGACAACCAATAGATGACTAGTATAAGATGAAAGACAACTTAAAAAAGATGAAATACAACTAGAAGAGGTTGAAAAACACCTAGTAGAATACGAAAGACAACTAGAAGAAGATGAAAGGCAACTAGTAGAAGTTGAAAGACAACTAGAAGAACAAGAAAAACAACCAGTATAACTTGAAAGAAACCAGTACAAGAAGAAAGACAACTAGAAGAAGATGAAATACAACAAGAAGAATATGAAATACAACTAGAAGAAGATGAAATACAACCTGTAATGGATGAAAAACAACAAGTAGAAAATGAAAGACAAGAAGAAGAAGATGAAAGACAAATAGTAGATGGTGAAAGATAATTAGAAGAACATGAAAGACAACAGGTGCAAAATGAAAAACAACTAGTAGAAGATTAAATACAACTAGAATAAAAAGATAGACAACCAGTAGAACATGAAAGAAAATCAGTACCAGGAGAAAAAACTAGAATAAGATGAAATACATCTAGAAGAATATGAAATACAACTAGAAAAAGATATAATACAACCTATAGTAGATGAATAACAACCAGTAGACAACAAGTAGAGGGTAGTAGAAGTAGTAGAAGAAGATGAAAGACAACCGGTAGACAACAAGAAGGACAACTAATACAAGACAAAAGACGACTAGAAGAGGATGAAATACAACTAGAAGATAATAAAAGATAACTAGTAGAACATAAGACAACCAGTACAAGGTGAAAGAGAACTTAAAGAACATGAAAGACAACTAATAGAATGTATTTTAAGAAGATGAAAGACAACTCGAAGAAACTGAAAAACAACTAGTAGAACATGAAAGACAACTAGTGGAACTAGAAAGACAACCAGTAAAATACGAAAAACTACTAGAAAAAGACAAAAGACAGCTAATAGAACTTGAAGGACAACCAGTAGAACATGAAACACATCTTGAAAATGATGAAAGACAACTACTAAAAAGTGAAAGACAATGAGAAGAGGAGGAAAGACAACCAATACAACCTGAAAGACAACCAGTATAAGGTGAAAAAAACTAGAAGAAGATGATACAACTAGAAGAATGTGAAATACAACTTGAAGAAGATGAAATACAACCTCTAGTAGACGAAAGACAACCAGTACACATCTAGTAGAAGGAAGGTAGTAGAAAAAAATGAAAGACAACCAGTATACAACTAATACAACATGAAAGACTACTTGAAAAAGATGAAATACATAAGAGGATGAAAGACAACAAGTAGACAACTAGTATAATATGAAAGACAACTAGAATAATATGAAATACAACAAGAATAAGATGAAATACAACATGTACTTGACGAAAGACAAAAAACTAGGACATGAAAGAATACTAGAAGAAGATGAAAGACAACTAGTAGAAGGTGAAGGACAATTAGAAGAAAATGAAAGACAACCAGTACAACTTGAAAGACAACCAATGCAAGGTGAAAGACAACCAGTACAACGTAAAAGACAACTAGAAGAATATGAAATACAACTAGAAGTAGATGAAATATAACCAGTAGTAGACGAAAGACAACCAGTAGATAACTAGAAGAAGGTACTTAAAGAAGATAAAAGACAACCGGTAGACAACTAGTACAAGATGAAAGACAACTAGTAGAAAACTAGGAGAAGATTAAAGACAACCCGTAGGACATGAAAGACAACCAGTAGAAATTAAAAACAACGAGAAGAGGAGGAAAAACAACCAGTAGACAACTAGTAGAATATGAAAGACAACTAGAAAAATATGAAATACAACTAGAAGAATATGAAATACAGCAAGAAGAAGATGAAATACAACTTGTACTTGACGAAAGAAAAAAACTAGGACATGAAAGAATACTAGCAGAAGATGAAAGACAACTAGTAGAAGGTGAAAGACAATTAGAAGAAGATGAAAACAACCTGTACAACTTGAAAGACAACCAGTGCAAGGTGAAAGACAACCAGTACAAGGTGAAAGACAACTAGAAGAAGAGGAAATATAACTAGAAGAATATGAAATACAACTAGAAGAAGATGAAATACAACCTGTAGTAGACGAAAGACAACCAGTAGACAACTAGAAGAAGGTTCTTGAATAAGATAAAAGGCAATCGGTAGACAACTAGTACAAGATGAAAGACAACCAGTAGACAACTAGGAGAAGATTAAAGACAACTCGTAGAACATGAAAGACAACTAGTAGAAGGTGAAAGACAACTAGTAGAAGGTGAAAGACAACAAGTAGGTGAAAGACAACTAGAAGTATATGAAAGACAGCTTGCTGATCAGGCCAAAACATATAGCGAAAATCACTATATTTTCTTGCAGAAAATGGCCAAAAGCGAATGCGAAGTAGCCATTTTCCCAATTAGTAGACAACTAGTAGAAGGTACTTGAGGAAGATGAAAGACAACCAATAGACAACTAGTACAAGATGAAATACAACTAGTAGACAACTAGAAGAAGATGAAAGACAACCGAACATGAAAAAGACAACGAATAGAACATGAAAGACAATGAGAAGAAGATGAAAGACAACTAGTAGAAGGAGAAAGACAACTAGAAGAGAATGAAAGATAACCAGTATAACTTGAAAGACAACCAGTACAAGATGAAAGATAACTAGAACATGAAAGACAACTAGAAGAAGATGGAAGACAAATAGTATAAGGTGAAAGATAACTAGAAGAACATGAAAGACAACTGGTACTAGATGAAAGACAACTAGAAGAATATTAAATACTACTAGAAATAGAAGATAGACAACTAGTAGAACATGAAAGAAAACCAGTACACGGAGAAAAAGAACTAGAAAAAGATGAAATACAACTAAAAGAAGAGTGAGGCTATGGTGCTATGCATAGCACCAATGGCTAGTGTACTACGGCTCAATATGGTACTTTTTAAAATCCTAACGGTCGATCCGACCGTTCAATGTGATATCCATATGAATATGTACTTGCAAACTAAATTATATATTTTTTCGAATTTTTTTACTATTTTTTCAGATAGGTAGAAAAATCAGTGTTTTTTGAAAATTCTGGACCATCAAAATTCTACCTATCTGAAAAAATAGTAAAAAAATTCGAAAAAATATAAAATTTAGTTTGCAAGTACATATTCATATGGTTATCACATTGAACGGTCGGATCGACCGTTAGGATTTTAAAAAGTACCATATTGAGCCCTAGTACACTAGCCATCCGTGCTATGCATAGCACCATAGCCTCACTCCTAAAAGAATATGAAATACAACTAGAAGAAGATGAAATACAACCTATAGTAGACGAAAGACTACCTATAGAACATGAAGGACAATGATGGGTCAAAATTAGAGTTATTTATAAACCTAATTGTCTACTTTACAATCGATTCACAAGCGCATGAATCTACCGTATAGTATAGATCGAGGTGTCGGTCCACATGGATAGTGTATTAAAAGATCTATTAATAATCAAGTCTAGGTTTTGGTTGTTTAGTTGTTTAATTTGGGTGTTTGGATTGTTTGGCTGTAGGAACAATAAATCAGTGAAGTAAATGTTTTGTGTATAGAAGATGACTTCTAGGGATAAAGCTATATATCATTCTTACTCGTTTAATCTAGTTTCTGGTTGAAAAAACAATTGTATACGGTGTTGTCACCAACCGCATGCGAATGCTAAACCTGACACTTATAGTTTCTAACTCCAATCAGAATCGCATGCGATTTGGCCATAACTGTGTGCTATACTGGTATCAAATGCAAATCTGAGAGTTGCTGATCTTATCTTAGTGCTAATAATTCCTACGCTAGCACCCTAACTGAGAAGGACTGGTAAGGGGATGGTGTTGGGTTTTGACGGTTCAAACCCATTGATTAAGTCTGTTGGGGTTTTGACTGTTCAAACCCATTTGTTTGCTTAAGATGCGGAAAGAACGTAAAACAAAAATTTTACTTCTAACTTAAGCTAATGACAGATCTACTCCTTAATTGATTTCTAAAACTTTAATCTATTTACCAATTAAATAGATTAATATAACATGTTTATACCTTGTTTCCAAATCTCAGTTGGAAAGCAGACCGAGCGTGAAGAGCTACACCTGGGAATGATTCGCCTCGGAGCACCAAATGTATGGTGCCTCTATCAGTTATCCACCAGGACTAATCGGAGAGCGGTTTATTTCTTATTGCCAGAAATACCGTAAACCGCGGAATTTCGCAAAAACACTATTCACCGCGAAATTCGTCAGAACTGATTTACGTCAAACGTAAAACAGATTTACGAACTTTCACGGGAACACTATTCACCGCAAACACTATTTGGGAGAGAAATTAGATTATCGATTCGATCAGACAGATTCGATATCTCAGAAATTTGTATCTTTTTTCTCTACCCCTACCCCTCTATTTATAGGCAAAATGAGGAGGTTCGTCAAAGACCAAAATGCCCTTGGTTTTTGTGGTATTTACAAAATTGCCATTTGGCCAAATCAATTTGATTTTGACTTCTTCATAATGGTTTGATTATTTTAATGGATTCTAAACCCATTAACCCAAACCCATTATGTATAGTAAATATCCAAATCAAATATATAATTGTCATATACAATTATATTTCCTCTGCGGTTTTTGTACGGTAATTTTTATACAATGTGTCAAACACATTTATAAACTAACCAGTGTTTTTGTTCGTCATTTTAAATGACGTATAATTAATTATATCAAGTATAATTAATTATAACCATCTTAATATTAATTATAATCAATTTATAATTAGTCAGTAAGATTCTCCAATTAACTCCTATACGGTGTGACCCGATAGGATCTGTGTTATGTTGGTAAATAGAATTAAAACTGTTTTAACTTCTATAATCATGAGAGGCATCTGGCATAACGCATCATGACCATCCAATTACACAGATGATGCTGTACTGTACAATATCACGATCCAGTAAACTATTTTACTCGTGTTAATTCTTTTGTCTCATAGTTATCAGATCAGTTTCAAGGTAGGCGTGTGTCATCCTTGCAAACTTAATCTTTTCTTGATCTTGAGCAGATTATCAAATATAATTACTCTTGTAATTATACCGCTAGCAGATAATCTTACTCTACCAAGGGGCCCATTGATACTATAACTCGTATTGAGATACGAGGGACAATAGTACTTTCGGTAAACCATCACTACCTCAGCTAAGCTATGTATACCGAAGAGCTACCGTTATAACTGCGTTTTACCGACAGCGTTAGGTAACAGTCACTCATATACATTTCTTAGTAGGAAAGATGAATACCTCATACTTTAGAACTTAACACTGAATGAAAACATTAATGACACGAACACAATTCCATTTAATGTTTCATTCGGGGTCTGTCAAATACCATGTTCCTGGAACATGTATCTATGTGATTAAAATGACATCTCTTGTCAAATGGTTTGTAAAACATAACCATCTTTTAATCCACATACTAACCTTGTAACGGTAAATTAGTGTTCCTGCTAATTACCTTGGTTAGAGACTTTTAAGAATATATATCATCTATATTATGAAGTTTCACAATTCCATTTATTGACTCTAGTCAGATAAACGAATGATTCATAAATACAATAATACTCAAGGCAACAAAATGATATATAAATAAACATTCAATTCATGAACAAAGCTTTATGATAAATTATCGTATTATTGACTTCTAGATTATTACAAACTAACAGATGGTACCCAAACTTCACTCTAATCAACTGCATAAAGATCAATGATAAGTCTCCATTACCAAGACTAGAAGGATTTAAGTTCACAGCTACGTCATTTCTTTATACCTTCTGCAGTTGAAATAATCGAGATTACCCCACTATTAGTCTATAGAACGTGACGTTCGTCTGCAGATCTATATCCTAATAGGTTTATAACTGAGATTGGATCACAAGGGATCAATAGATATGTCTATTTCCCTTAATGGATCTAGATGATTGTATCATATTTCTAACAGGTCAACCTTATACGCCTAAACACTATAGTGTACGTATCACCATACGGACGGGGTTAACACACACCAAACTAAGATAGAAATACAAAGAATAAAGTGCAGTAGAATTCAAATCAAACGCAAATGATAAATATAAATGAAATTTCTAGATTAAACTCATAAGAATTCAAGATTACATGTCTTCACCCTAGAAAGGTTTGCTTAGCCGCTCATGGCGATATCAACAACAAAAGATATAAGAGACATGATTAAAGCAGTAAAAGAGAGAGATAGAATTAGTACACCTAAAGAATCTCTCTTGATCTTCTACACACCGTCTTCACCTCTTGATCTTCTCCTCTTCTAATGGAGGCTTTATGCGTTCTTCTCTATTTGGCTATCCTAATCTCTAATAGCATATCTAGAAAACTCTAGATTTATTCTATTATATTCTACTAAGTTTTCTACTCCAGTTCAGATGAAGAGATGAGTTGTGATTCATCCATCATGTATTAGTGGGCTTAGTGGAACTTGGCTGCCAAGTGTATCCAGAATGTTTCGTTTTATGCCTATTTTAGCTCCAAAAACACCAGAAATATGCAATTCTACATAATCAAGTAAAATGGCAAAGGTAATCTGATTTGACCTAAAATAAACAATTGTAACTCGAATTTTGGCAATATTTTAGGTTAAGTGATAGGAAAAACACTACTTATTTCAGCCTTACAGCCCTATCACACCCCCAAGCTTAAACCTTTGTTCGTCCGGAACAAATAATCTGAGGATTTTGTTCATCCCCTAATAAAATACGAAGATTCACGAATGTGAAAGATTTGATCGTCTCCGAGCAAATCTAAACAATTCGTTCCCGGGTCATAACTCACTAGGTTTATGGGCTGGTTTGAACACTTAAACATTTATCATCAAACTACAAGACTTTGTTAAATTGTTTTGGATCCGGATTTATCATGGAGTTGTCTACTCAAACTCTAATTTTTATACTTGATTGAAAAACTTAAAGAAATAGAAATCTTTACATTCACAACACTTGATTTAATTCAAAATATTTCAAAAACAACCCATCTTAAAATCATCATGGCAAGAATATCCTAAAACAATCAATACCCATTTCGCTTCCCCGTTTATATTTTGATCCCTTCTTCAACCATACTTATAGAATTTGGGACACATCAACCATGTTTCTAGAGTTTGGGGCAAAAACTAATTGCTAAGTATGTTAGTAAGATATGACTTATGAAATAAACGAAATTTATACAATAAAATAAAATAAAGTAAAGCCACTATCTCACTTAGTCTAATTTTTACCCTTCTAGCGCATAGATACAAACAAGAGGTTATGCGTTCCGAATGCACCTAAGGATTTCATCGAGCCCTGGATCAAGTCGGGTGAAATGACTCATATTTTTATGTCATTTCATTTGGGAGATCTTTCGAGCCTATTGACAACCAGCCTTGTGTAGGTGCCCGTACTCACTTTTCTATCTCCATCTTTTATGCATATTTCTATATTTTTCTAATTTTCTAATTTTTCTGAATATTTCTTGGTTTTCTAATTTTTTCTTGTATTTTTTAAAAAGTAAAAACTGAAAATAAAAATTAGTCATATCTACTATGAATACATACAATTTTTAAATACGTATATCTAAAAATTATCATTAGATTTTGCCAAATTATCAGAGTCAAAATTTAAAAATGATGTACTTTGAAATATTCTCAAAGAAATTATTCCTTACATGTTGTTTCAAGGATCTTTCATGAAATGCTCTTTTCAATCAATACGAGAACATCGGGTCGACTGCGTGGGTCAAGAGTTACATCGTCCGTCGATCTATAATGAACGGTCCTGACAATGAAATCACATTCAGAGTAGACCTTGCTTTGGAGATGACCAGAAACGGAGGCATCGAATACTAAAAAAAGAACAAACAAATCCGATCCACCTTAATTTTCTCTCTCCCCTCTGCCTCCCCATCTCCTCCTCGTCAACGACCCAAGTTTTCTGCGAGACGAGCTGCTTCAACTCTCCTGCCGAGCGCTGTTTATTTGCTCTTTTCAGGTACTTTTCACTCTTTTCCTCCCCTTCGTCTAATTTAGGCTTTCTGTCTGTGCTACTCTCTTTGTGGACCATTATCCAGCAACTAACCTGCACGATTCTCACTTGATCTTTGGTTTTGGTTTCCAGTAGTCCCGCTTTTGGCTAGGTTTGGGTTTAAGTTTGATTTTTGCAGATTTTGGTGTTAATTAAGCACTAAATCGTATTGTATTTAAGGTGGGGGGGGGCGCTAATACTAGGACTTTCTTTCAATTAGTGGGTGAAGGGATTTTATATCATAATTTCTTAATTTATCTTTGTGCAATTATTAATTTATGAAGATTAATTTTATCCTTACCCATTGTGGTTATCTGGTAAGGTGGAAACTCGTTGCATTCAAATGAAGAAGAAAGATATTGTGTGATGGATTCAAAATATCAAGGACTAAATGATTTCACTGTGAAATTGCAACATGACAATAATTTATTCAATCTAAGTCTGACAAAATGTTATACATCAGCTTATGTCATTACCTTATAAGGCATACTTAACAGCTAACTAGACATCATAACATAGGGTTATACCCAAATCAATCTCACTATCATCTAGAATATATTCTCTTGTCAGTTAGATGCTCCATCAGCATCATTGATTGTATGAAAATTTTCTGAACATGTTTACTAAGAGGACCATTGAAGTTATAAAATCATATTGATATATACTATTATATATATGTTTTAGTAATTATCGGTTACCCTGAGTACTGGATGCAGAACAATTTTTGCCTTTACCCTGTAATCTTTTGAAAAGAAAAGGTAAAAGACCTACCCTAATCCTTACCAATGCAGTAATGAAAAAAACTTTACCAATACTCCGTGTCTCCGTCTTACCGAATAAGATATTGATATAGTACTCCTTAGCAATACAGTATAATGAAAGGAACTTTACCCTTCTCTGGGTTACTGAATAAGATATAGATAAGAGTAACAAAACCAAAATGATGTACGATTGACAGCTTTACATCTTGCACTGTCCAATGTGATTTGGCATGATTGCTCTTTCTCAAGGACCTATAGATTTATACCTTCTTTTTAGTTGAAAGAATAATTGTGACTTTTATTTGTGAAATATCAGGTTTTCAGCACAAGTTAATTGAAGATGTCGGCACTGAAAGCTTTCTTGAACAGTCCTGTTGGGCCCAAAACGACCCATTTTTGGGGTCCTGTTGCTAATTGGGGATTTGTAATTGCTGTAAGTTTATAATATTATTTCTTTGGAACAATTTCATTTTGGTGGTGATGTATGTCTATCGAATCAGTATCTATAATAAATTAATGACCCAAGTTGACCATCAGGATACTATTTTTTTAGGGACAACTGATGAATATTTTGAATAGTTATGCATATTCAAAACATGATAAAAAAAAAACATGATCATGCTATTTTCTTATGCTTCATATGTAAATTTGAAAGACAATTCCTTGGTATTGTCTATATACACCTACAAGTTATGCATTTGAAAGAGCAGTTGAATTTGATTTCACTATTTGTGAAGATTGCTAACAATTTTGCAAAACAAGATAAGAGGAAGGAAAGAAACAAAAATTAGTAATAAATAAATAATTTGTTAATAGAATAAGGTGAGTATGTTATGCTGTTCTTTACTGTTTGTATATTTGGGAAAAAGAGTATGGTCATATACTCTCCTTTGCTACACAATATAATAACCTAATTAGTGTACTTTTGCAAGATATTATTATCAGACACAAATTGTGCTTAATATCACCATTTTCAAAATGGCCGGTTTGTTCTTACATGTTCATGCTTCTCATAATTTGAATTTTACAAATGATTGTCCTATAATTATCAATCATTTCATGGTTGTATTTCATGTCAAGGCTGTTTCAAGGACACTTTGTGTTACTGTCCATGCCAGTACTTCCAAAAATTGGATGAAAGTGGGGCAGACCAAAGTTAGTTCCCCGCCACAACATATCATTTCACTTTGCTTTAACATGTATGCGAAGTGGAAGCTGATGTGGTGACAATCCCAATTTCTATCAACTTTAATTGTAGGGCCTATCTTAATTAGAAAGTTTGAAGCTTCAAGGACCTGTATGGGAAAAGGGTTGTACTGAAAGGCCATTTCTGACTTAGCCATTGTCTTTTCAATGCTTAGTTGTGTATCTATCTAATTGCTGCACTTTGCTGATCCCCCATTTGTCGTTGTTTCTTTTGTTTCCTTAATTGCCTTGCATATCTATTTGACTTTTGAAGTCTAATAAGAGGTTTCTGATAATTTCTTCAGGGTTTGGTGGACACAAAGAAGCCTCCTGAGATGATTTCTGGCAACATGACTGGTGGTTAGTAATATATTTGGATATATAATAACCTTGGTTAACTAACTTAGATATTAGGTTAGTAGGATGATATGTCCTTTATGTCCAATTATTTGATGAAATAGCATTGTGGTATAGCCCAATGACAACACTGTTAGTACCACTTTCATCAGTACAATAGCGGTCTGTCACCACTGCTAATCTGGAAGCAAATGGACTAAACCCGCTGGTATGCTTGATTGCTTTTCTTTAGAATATTGGTGATCTTGTGCAAGAGTTGAGATTTCTGAAAGTCCGATACCAAGGTTATGTTCTCAGAATTAATCAGTCATCTTCTAAACAGCAATGTGTGTTTATTCGGCGCTGTTTATGAGGTTTGCTTGGATGGTGCAGCCAAGGAACTATCTTCTTTTAGCTTGCCATGCTTCCAATGAATCCGTCCAGCTCTATCAGTTCTCTCGCTGGGCTCGTGCGCAAGGGTAGTGTTTTCTTTTTGTTTGGTAAACTTACATTTTTATGATTTTATCCCTGCATAATATGGAAAATCAGCCTATGCATGGACATAAACGAGAAACATCCTACATGTCTATGTTACGTAGAATAACCAAACCTTTTGTCTGCCTGTAATCCTTCAAAAGAAAAGGTTGCTAGAACAATACTGGAGGAGTGAGAAATTAGCGGAGTGACTTGAGGTAATTGGGCATATTCAAAAGAAATGTGTGACAAAATTGAGAAAAAGGTGCCACTTGGTAATAGTTCTGTCAATTTTTGTGGGATCCAATGTATTCTAAAAAAAATTGAATTTGTAGTCCTTATGTGATTACTACATCTCTGTTGTATTACACTGAAAATAAATTGCATTGATTTATTCACAGCGTTTACCATAAAATCCAACTTCTGTTCTCATAGGTACCTGGAGAAGAAGGAACCTGAAGCTCAGCAATAGCTCTTCTGTTTTGTAATTCAATAAGATTTATGTGCTCAAATGCTTTTCACAAATTTAAATTGGGACTGTTTTGAGGATGGGATGTGCAAAACCTAATTCGTTTTGTCCTAGCTGTTGCAGTTGAAGTTCATCACTCTGATGTAGATTTTTTCTTTTAAATCAGAATGTTATTGAGGATAATTGTGGTTATGAAGCTCCTTTTATCCTATTATCTGTAATAATAATATTCCTTGAATATCCGTGTCTGGCTTTTAGTCCAGATGATTGGAACTGTATTCATATTTGGTGTTGTTGTGTAATAATCTCTACTATGGGTTGGTTTTGATGTAAGCTCAATTAAGTGAAACCCTTGGTCCTTTCTGATGGTGGACTGTGGACATGATAGTTTTCCGGCTTGTTGATCCTTTTTGTTTTTTGTTACAAGCTTGTAGACACAGTGCCTAAACTAAAGTTTCAATTTAGCCCTTGATGTGATTTGATCTCTAAGGATTTGTTTAGTCTAAATGAAGGAAGCATTAAATTTTAATCCTTATCAAGGATGTTGTATTCATTTGTATGAATTAAGGAACTAATCACTTTTATAGGCTTAAACAGGTTCAAAGATATCAAGGTGGCCTATGTGGCTGTCCATGCGGATTTTCACTAGTTGCTCCCAAATCCAAAAAAGGCTCGGGGGAGGTTTGAACCCATGAGCTATAGGAGTGGTAAAAACACAAACCAATAGGTTAGAACACTCGTGTTATAAATTAGTTTTATTTTATGTATATTTTTTTAATAACTCATAGTAAAATCGCATATGTACTTCCGTATTAAAATCCGGCAATCTACATATGCTCCTGTATACTACATATGGAGTATGCAATGGCCTTCTGCATGTATGAACAAAACTGCATTTAAAAATTATAGATAGAGGTGCATTGCCAAAACAGATTAAACTTGTGAAATTAGACAAAAAGAGACGAAACGGGAATATCTTAATTTGGACTAACAAATTGGGGTATGTTTGGTTGGATTGGGAATAGACTATTCTTGAGGTTAGGCTATTCGGAATAGCATATTCGATGTTTGATTGGGTTAGAATAACTAGAATAGTGAATTCAAACTTTTTGTCTTATTAGAATAGGTTATTCCTCAGGATTTTGAGATTTGGCTATTCTAATAAGACAAACAATAGTTATTATTGATTTGGCTATTCTAGCTATTCTTATTTTGCAATCAAACATACCCTTGGTGTTTGAAACAAGTGACTGAAAAGGCCTAAAGGTTAAGGAGTTGTCGGACATGTACTGGATCTATATTATGGAAGGATATTTTGTCGTTTTTCTTTACAAAATTTCTTGGGCCGGGGTGTAGCCAAGGCGGATCCAAAATTTCGATCAGGGGTAAGCACAAAACATTAACAAGAGTACAATTTTTGTTCTCCTAATGAATTGGAGCAGAGTAGCGGATAGGAATCTAAAGAAGTTACGCCATGACACAGTTCTGTCATGGCATGACACGGCACATGTGTCGGTTACGTGTTGTGACTCGCATGCCCCGTGTCGTGACCATTCACGTGACGTGATCATCTTTCAAAAATTTGGTATGACACGTCACGTCACGCGAAAGATTTGGTCATGACACGACACATGGTCATGTGAGTTGCGTGTAATTAGGACCGTTAGATCTTGATTGAATGGTGAATCTTGAATAAAATAACCTAAATTATGAAAAAAAAAATAGTTAAACGTGACCAAACATGACAAACGTGACCTGTCACGGCGTGACTAACGTTTTGTGTTGTGACTAGAGTGGGAAAAACGTGTCGTGCCGTGACTAACACGCCGTGACTTTGGTCACGTGCCGTGCCGTGCCGTGACCAAGTAAATTTTTCACGTGCTGTGCCGTGACAAAAATTATGAGGGGTGGTCACGGCACGCGAGTCACGGCGTGACTCGCGTGCCGTGACTAAACGTGCCGTGACCAAACGTGCATTAGTCACGTTTGATCGCATTTAACGTTTAAAAAAAAATACGAAATGATTCTTTAAAATTCAAATGTTTTAATTGAAATTTAAATGTAAATATTTTAACTAAAATAAAATTATACCTTATAGGAAGGTATGTTAGTGTATTGCCTCGTGACTACCGTGACTGCTGTGACTAGCGTGTCTACCGTTCCGTGACTCGCGTGTCCCGTGCCGTGCCGTGCCGTGACCAAGGCAATTTCCGTGCCGTGTCTTCTTTGCCAACAATTGGTCACAGCACGCGAATGGTCACGGCACGGGACACGCGAGTCACGGCACGCGAAGGACACGCGTGCCGTGCCGTTCCGTGACGGAGTCGGCTCCGGCGTGCCAGTTTTCCCACTCTAGTTGTGACCATTCACGTGACCTGACCATCTTTCCAAATTTGGTTATGGCACGACAGACACAATAAATCTGACTCGGTCAAAACACGACACGTGATTCAAGTCATGGCACGGTACATATTTAGATCTCTAATATTGAACGTCTTTTTTCTCTTGGTGAATCAACAATATTTCTTAGTGGAGTAGTGAATCGGACCTCGTTTCTTTCTTTATTTTATGCGAATCAGTCTGAGCTAACTTTCTTTTCCGTGCAATTTTTTTTTACTGGGCCGTGAATTAAATTCAGAGATAGACATTACTTCTATTCAGAGATAGACACAAGTATAAAATACTACTGGATCTAAAAATAAGTTCGCATCAAGAAACAGACACTTGCCTACCCTTACTCTCTTTGGGTCCGCCAATGGGTGCAGCATTCAACTTGAATGCGACTTTATGACTGTAGCTTTGATTAGTGCCTTAACAATATCTAAATTTTGTTAAGCTCTGGTTAGTGGCTTAAACGATATTCAAATATTGTTTATAACTTGTTGATAATTTTCTTAAATTTGTATCCATTTTTGTTTCTGATGGATAATACGAAGTGGTATATAAAAGACTCCAGTACAATTTCATACTTGGGGGAAAAATATGAAAAGAACTTCCCCTTGTCATGCTTTTATAAAAAGCTTGATATTTGGACACGCGTATGCAACACAGTATGACAAACATTGTAGGCTGCATTACCTTACACTATGGTAGGTCACTCTCTCTAGGTCTAACAGCCAAAGTCATTTCTAAGAGCAACTGTCCCTATTCATAGTAATTACTTAATTTGGTACACTACTACAGGTACTAGGCAGAGAGGAACTGCTCTCTGTACAGTAATACCCAAGCCTTCACTCATGTCGATACTTTCCTTTGTCACCCCGTCTGGCAAACTCCAATCGAAAGAGTACAACAAATATGCAAGCATGAGCTCGACAGCTTTGTTCGAGAAATTCTTTCCAGGACAAATTCTTCTTCCCTCCCCAAACGGAATCAAATTGAACTCTTCTCCTTTGGGATCATTCATCCCATTTATAAATCTATCTGGTTTGAACTCATCTGGATACGGCCAATAACTAGGATCTCTTGCAATTGCCCATGCGTTTACTAAGACATTCGTTTTAGCTGGGATGTCGTATTGATCTAGCTTGAAAGGAGACGTCGTCTCTCTCGGTACTAGCATAGGACTTGCAGGATGTAGTCGCATTGTCTCTTTCAAAATGCACTTGAGGTAGTGAAGCTGATCAGTGTCACCTTCTTCGACCTTTCCTTTTGTTCCTACAATGCCCCTTACCTCATCTTGCACCTTCTTCAGTATCTCTGGATGTCTCATTAGTTCAGTCATTGCCCATTCGACAGTTGCTGCAGATGTGTCCGTTCCAGCAACAAAAATATTCTGCATAAAATGGTTGTTCACGGTTAAATATACCTCTACATATATGCACATATATACTCGTAGGGATAATAATTTCATGGCTCAAACTTCTTCTTTTTTATTTTTTTGTGAAAAAAAGGCTGCTACAGCCCGTTGTATAGGCTCAAACAAAAATCATATTCATTTTGGATAATATTAACATGATAAATAGTTGTAGCTCTCAAAAAAAAAAATTACATATTTGGGGAATTTCAAAAGGGCTTGTGCCGGTATATGTAAAATATGACAGATAGAATTCAACTCAAAAGTGTTCTGTTACAGTATGTTGTGTAATGTTAAGTCAACCAAGGGGGGAAAAAAACGCAAGCCGTTTCTAAATGTGAATTGTGGGCTTACCATAAGAACACCTTTTATTTGATCAAAGTTAATTCTCTTTTCATCGTGTTGTAAGCGCAGTAAAGAATCTACAAAAGTTTCACCACAAGGATCGTTCTTGTTTTGGTCAATATGTTCGTTAATAATCTTTTGGTAGAACCGATCAAGCCTAACAAATATCTGTTCCAGTCTACTTTGCTTCCCTGTCAATAAATCGATCCATCCAAGTATAGGCAAGTAATCAGCAAAGAAGAACGCCATAAAATTTTCTTGTACTTCCGTCAACATACTATGGAAATTATCTCCAACATTCTGGTACAGTCTCCCAAAAGCCAACCTGCACAGAGCAAGGAAAACTTGCAAAATATGTAATCTTGAATTGTAAAATTCTTCTAAAATAATATCTGATTACCTGCAGCTTTCAAAATTAATTTGGAGCACATGTAAATACATTTATATGAAATTACTAGAAGTTATAAATAAATACTTCTTAAGCTTCTCTTAGTTTTATCCTTATCATTTGTTTCTTTTATGGTTCTATCATCCAATACCAATCATTGAACACATAACACAAAAAAAAAACTGCCCCTCTCGTCGTGATATTAAAAAGTTCAGAATAAAAATTTGAATCTTCCCATAAAAATTGACTGGTATACTCTGCTTTCACTGCACAACTTGCAGCATAAATTAGGCAGTCCTTATGGTGTGAGCTTCATGGTAACTCCAATCAGAACAACTGACCAATCAACCGGACAGTTAGGCAGTTATAGTGAGCTATATATATTGTTGTAACTTGTAAACATAATTATCCTAAAAGTGGAACATGCATTCAACCATTTCCCAATTTTATATCTGAAAATCATGCAATATTGTACCTGCAGACTATATTGGTTGAAAGTGCATATATCTCGTCTGTTAAATCCACTACACCATCTCGACTTATGGCTGCCTTAGAAGCTATGGCTCTCATGGTTCTCTCCACCTCTTCTTGCCTCACAAGTTGAAATGAGTCTACCATCTTTGGTCCCAGCAGCTCCATCATGCAAATCTTGCGTAGATACCTCCATGAATCTCCATACACTGCAAATGCCACGTCTGCTCTCCCATATGAGAGTTTCTCCCATGCCAAACGGTACGGCCTGCTACTTGACTCCAAGTCATGGGTCCGAAATACCTGTTAAGAAGTTGGATTAAGATGAAATGTAAAGCCTTTTGTCTCAGGTTCTATTACCATATAGTCAGGATGACAGGATTCAGGACCTTTTTCTGCATGCTGCTTTGGGTCAACCATTGCTCAGTTTGGTGACCTTGATTTGAATTTTTAGGTCATGCTTGTAGAATCAATATTAAAACTGAATTTGAAGAACTTCATTTTGGTCTAGTGGCAAAAGGCGATGCTCTCCTTGTAGAAATTTGCAGATTCACAATTCGAATGGAAGGTTCCTTGTGCGTATTTAAAGGTGGGAGGTGTAAGAAATGTCCTAGAGGCCAAAAATGATTTGGGCCAGATTAATAGATTAAATATGGATTAAGATGTTGGGCTGGATATATTATGGACTTGATGATCTGCTATCTATCTCTGGATAAGTATCTCAGAATTAGTGCAATTGAAGTGGTGCAATCAAATGATGCATCTAAACTGGTGCATATGTTTTATAAATATGCAGTGATCAGTTCAGTTTTGTTTGTTGTTCTGTTTGCACCATTTACAAAAAACGAGAGAGAGAAACAGAGAAAGGAAAGAGAGTGTCTGTTGGCGCTAGCATTTCCAACTCACAATCTGTTTTCGAACATGTTTGTGTGGATACCGGTAGAGACGCAGTTGTTGATGCTAGTGCATACATCTGACACGAAGAAGGAAGAGGAGAGGGTGACTGCTCCTGCGACTAGACAAAGATATGAACTACGCGTCTAGTGGTAAAATATATTTATCTTGGAATTAGTTTTATACATAAATTCTGATTTTCGGATAATGAACAAATCATGAACTGAATTGAATTGTTGCACATATAACCTACCTGAATTCCTTACAAGAGGCTACCCCCCATTTTCATTTTTTTTTCTTAAAAGGTGTTCGATATCTATGACTATATACAATTTTTATCTCAAAGATGAAGACTCGGCATCCAAAATTTTCTTAAACAAGTAGAATTACTAGGTTTGTAGTGCTATACAGACAAACTTAGAAGGGTTCCTTTTTTCTTTTCTTTTTTTCCTGTGTAACGCCTGAAATTGAACTAATGAAATTAGAAGCATACAAGTTCTAATGAAATATTGAATTTCGATCCAAGTATCAAATTTAGCTATTTTTCAATAAATTTGTCTAGGAAATTATTCTACCTCTTTTGCCAGTGCAGCAGAGGATACAACAATAGTTGGGACCTGGCCGAGCTGGAGGTACATAAGGGGCCCATATTTGAGAGAGAGATGATGAAGAGATCGGTGTATGCTCGTCCCAAGCTGGTGTAGGTTCCCTAAGATCGGCAGCTTGTTCGGTCCAGGCGGTAGGTTTGGTTTTCTATGGATTACTGATTCTTTATTACTCAATCTGTCGAGTATTAACAGAGAGAGTAATGGCAAGATGAATAGCAGCACGACTAGAGAAACTAACTGCAGAGCCATAGTGTTAGCTAAACAAACTTATCGATGCACGGCAGTGTATTGGTATATATATAAATCTTTTAAGAGAATTGGAAGCAATTTTCTTTGAGTGAGGCTATGGTGCTATGCATAGCACCAATGGCTAGTGTACTACGGCTCAATATGGTACTTTTTAAAATCCTAACGGTCGATCCGACCGTTCAATGTGATATCCATATGAATATGTACTTGCAAACTAAATTTTATATTTTTTCGAATTTTTTTTACTATTTTTTTAGATAGGTAGAAAAATCAGTGTTTTTTGAAAATTCTGGACCATCAAAATTCTACCTATCTGAAAAAATAGTAAAAAAATTCGAAAAAATATAAAATTTAGTTTGCAAGTACATATTCATATGGTTATCACATTGAACGGTCGGATCGACCGTTAGGATTTTAAAAGGTACCATATTGAGCCGTAGTACACTAGCCATCCGTGCTATGCATAGCACCATAGCCTCACTCATTTTCTTTTTAGTGACTAGGATGCAATTAGCCTAAATAAATTCAAATGTTAAGTTGGAAGCATCCTCACGCAGTTTATCCTTATCGGGAAAAAGAAGAACAATCCAATTTACTTTGGAACTCCTATGCCAAGAAGTCCATGAATCATATCAGCCGCTAAAATACATGGGGTCAGTTGAACAAAATGACAAATACCAATTCACTGTATAAGATAGTCACCTCCCTTAAAAGGCAGGACTATTTCTTTTCTTTTTTTTTCTTTTTTGAAACCTTGTCAGTGACTGACAAGTGAAGGCAGGACTATTTCAGAACCGCGGAACCGAAAATTGTATCAAAATTTCATAAAATTGGCGTTGCTGGCCTTTTAGGGCCTTTTAGGGCGCCATGGGTTTAAATTATCTATTTTCATTCCTGTTACCCATTTTTATTCCTAATTCCTCTTATAATTTGTTGAAGAAAAAAAAATTGATTTTGAGCTAAGTTTTTTTTACCAATCACTGTAGCTCGCTGGAGCTACCTTCTACATCAATTTGTTTAATATTTATTTTGGTTTAAATAACTTTGAACTTCCAATTTTTTTTGTTTAATATTTTTGGCTCTTAACAAAAATGATTTGTTAATATTTTTTAATATTTTCTTTTCATTTCTTCTCCATCAGCAATATCAAAATAATGTTCTAAACACTATTAAATAAATGAGTAGGGTTAAAATGCACCATTGGTTTTGTGCTTCAATCATGCTCCACATCCTTATTCTCATTTTCAAAGTCTGAATAGTCGATCCGAACCGTTCACCATGATCTTTGTATTAAAATGTGCTTGGAGACCAAATTTTATATTTTTTTGGAACTTTTTTACTAATTTTTTAGATAGGTACAAAATCACTGTTTTGGATGAAAATATAGTAAAAAAATTTCAAAAAATATAAAATTTTGTCTCCAAATATGAAGATCATATTGAGTGGTTCGGATCGATTGTTCGAACTTTGAAAACGGAGAAAAAGACGTAGAGCATTATTGGAGTACAAAACCAATGATGCATTTTAACCCTATTCTAAATAAATTGATCAAATATAAGACCAAATTTTGAAGTTTATTAATTTTATATACTAAGCATAATTTTCAAAATCAAATTAATTAAACAATTAAACAAACACAATTAAAACAGGCATAACGATAAAAATTAATTAAACAAACACAACATAATAATACAAGAATTTAATTAAACAAGCATAATTAAACTAGCAACACTTAATATTAATAGATTAAACTAATTTTAAGTTAAGTTCCTATACAATTCACTCATTTAAATTTTTTGAGAATATGATATATACAATTATATTGATCATAATTAGTGATTAGTATCAATACACTTATTAAAATAGTTTAATTTCAGTATTACATCTTCTATAAAATAAAATAAAAATCAACATCCTAACAAATTTCCAATGCATTTGCCGAACACCTATATTCTAACATTTTCCATCAGTTAAATGACTTTGGTTTTGACAAATTGAATTTCTCATTTTCATTTTTAAAAATTTGCATCCCATAAAAATTCCCGATGCCGAACAGACCCTTAGAGATGTTGTTTGCTCTTCATGCTGAAATATGGTTTGCAAGTCTAGCTATATGTTTGACTACCAACGATTTATGTTTAAGACTTTCACTAAAAAAACAAGAAAATTGTTCCAGTATACTAAATTTTTATTGGTTTATATTTATTTGATCAAATGGTTATAGTATATTATTAAAGTTTTATAAAACCGAATAACAAGGACATGAAAGTAATTTGAGTGAGTCTATGGTACTATGCATATCACGGATTGGTTCGTAATACGGATTAATATTTTTATTTTCAAAATATTAAAGGTCGATCTGAACTGTTCAACATGATCTCATATGAATATGTACTTGCAGACCGAATTATATATATATTTTTTAAAATTATTATTTTTTAAGATAGGTAGAAAATCACTTGATCTGAAAATTCTGGACCATCCAAAAACAATGATTTTCTATCCATCTTTAAAAACAGTAAAAAAAATTCTAAAAAAATATAAAATTCGGTATGCAAGTATATGTTCATATGTAAATTATGTTGAACGGTTTGGATCGACCGTTAGAATTTTGAAAATAAAAATATTGTTATGTATACGGACCAAATCGTGATATGCATAGTACCATAAACTCACTCAAGTAATTTTGTTACTATATTATTCATTAATTCTATTTGTTAGTGGATTTTTCTTACTTGAAATAAGAAATTAATCTTAAAAGTAAAATAAATATTTTCTATTATTCTTATTTGATCGAATGGTTAAAACTACTAATTAAATTTCTTTTCATAAAAAAGTAGCGTACCGACCGACATTTTTAAAAATACCCAAAGTTAATTATAGATTACTAAAAATACCCAGACCCATCTGGTATTTTTAAAAATACCCAAACCGGCCATTAAATGGCCGGTCCCGTGATTTAATTTTTTTTTTTTTAGAGACAAATAGCTAAAATGCTAAAATATAACACTAAAAAATCGAATTTTTTTTTTTAATATTTGTCAAATTACTTTTTTGATAGCATATATTTATACTAAAATACGCTAAATTACTTGAAATTATGTTAATTTATGCTGATTTACACTAAATTACTTGAAATTATGTTAATTTTTTTTTAGAGACAAATAGCTAAAATGTTGAAATATACTAAAAAAATCGATTTTTTTTTTTAAATATTTGTTAGATTACTTTTTTGATATATAATTAGCATATTTATACTAAAATACGCTAAATTACTTGAAATTATATTAATTTATGTTGAATTACACTAAATTACGCTAAATTACAATAATTATGTAGAATTATGCTAGAATACGGTAAATTACGCTAAATTATGTATGAATAGGGATGATATCTTCACTGAGAAGGCGAAAAACGACGACGAAACTTCAAACGGCCATAAAACGGCGCTCGAGTGTCCGATTTTAGCAAATGACCACTTTTCGAAAAGCTTGTGAAAATACGCATGCATCAGTGCTAGCAATGCTGGATTTCAAAATTCAGAATCGCCAAAAAACAAAGAGAAGAGTCTCAAAACTTCAGTTGAAGTTTCCGATTAAGATTTTCATTTCTATTGTTCAATCTACGTAGCTCAGTAAATTAGTTATATAATGAACTTGTAGAATACCAATTTTTATTATTTTTGGAATTTTTTTACTATTTTTTATGATTTATGAAAGATGACACAAAATTAGCCCTATTTATACGTAATTTAGCATAGTTTACCGTATTTTGGCATAATTCTACATAATTATTGTAATTTAGCGTAATTTAGTGTACTTCAGCATAAATTAACATAATTTCAAGTTATTTAGCGTATTTTAGTATAAATATGCTAATTATATATATAAAAAGTAATCTAACAAATATTAAAAAATAATTCGATTTTTTCGTATATTTCAACATTTTAGCTATTTGTCTCTTAAATAAAATTAACATAATTTCAAGTAATTTAGTGTAAATCAGCATAAATTAACATAATTCAAGTAATTTAGCGTATTTTAGTATAAATATTATATCAAAAAAGTAATTTGACAAATATTTAAAAAAAATTCGATTTTTCAGTATTATATTTCAGCATTTTAGTTTGTCTAAAAAAAATTAAATTAGGAAACCAGCCATTTAATGGCCAATTTCTCTTTTAAATAAGGACCGTCTATTTAATGGCCGATTTAGGTATTTTTAAAAATACCAGATGAGTCTGGATATTTTTATTAATCTGTAATTAACTTTGGGTAGTTTTAAAAATGTCGGCGTACCGAACCTCTTGGTTTACGATTCTACGATTCCTCAGGTACCCGAGGGATAATCACGGGAGCATGTACTGGACCCCACATGCTAGTGTAAGCAAACCGGTCTTCATAATATTTATTCCGAGCAACTATAACATTTCCCGCCAAAACGAATAGATCCCATTCTACCTTTCCTTTCCCGCCAATCGGACAAGGAATAAACCCTAAATCCGATCCGTTCCTCTTTTCCTCTATCCGATTTTATCTGTCTCTCTCCCTCTCGCTCTCCCGCCTAAAGCAAGTGCGCGCCTTCCGGCCTTTTGATTTCGGCGAAAGAAAATGGAGATCAACGAAGAGGCCATGGCGGCTCACAAGAGAGCCTTTCTGGATTTCCTCGACCATGATGTAAGCTCGTTTTCTCCCGACTTTCAAAATCGATTTGATCGATCTGACCTACAGTTTTTTTTTTACATTTTTGATGAACTTTTAGGTGGGGAAGCGGATGTATGAGAAGGCAATTGGAGCTGAATCCGAAAAGCGACGCCGCATCATTGTTGGCATGGATGACCTCCGTAACTTCAACCTTGACCTTGCCAGGAGGTAAGAAAAATTTCTTTCTTTCTTCCAAGTACTTTCGGGATTGTATCATCTAGTGTTTTAGCACCAATGTCTTAGCAGATTTGGTATACGCAGAAAGCTGCATTCTTTTTTCTCGAGAAAAATCTAAATGGTTGTATATTTAGTCCTTATCAATCATCATGTCAAAGCTATATCTTGCACAAAGGTCAATAGGTTCCTTCTGGTACTGCTTAATTTTCACTCAATTGCAAGGCCTGGTGTTCAAATTTTATTAATTTTAACTCAATTCCAAGGTTAGGCACTCAGAAGCATCATAAAGGATTCTCCTTTTCTCTTAAACGTACCACCATGCATGTTGTGCATGCTATTTTCTGGTGATGTTGCAGGATAATTCGCAACCCAGGGGAATACATCCAACCAATCTCAGATGCATTGACTGAAGTGACACGAAACAAACGGCCGAAACATCTGAGGGAAGGCCAGCGCCTCCTTGTGGGGTTTAGCGGGCCCTTCGGGTTCCACAAGGTTACGCCACGGGATCTCATGTCCTCTTTCATTGGCTCCATGGTCTGTGTTGAGGGAATCATCACTAAATGTAATTCCTAACTATTCAACCTTTAAGCCAGCAGAAGAAAATTATTTGTTATTCTTAACAAGTTTACCCCCCACTCTATCAATAAACAAAATATTCAACAAACTGAGGGTAAGCCAAAATAAAAAAAAAAAGGCTTGAATGTTTATACAGTTGATGCAATTTGGTGAGTTGGGATGAAATAATGATGGTAGTTGTATTTTTTTTTATTAACGTAATCTTCTTTATATTTTGTCACTGACAAAAACAGCATATTGTTGATTTGAAAAATTAGAAATGATTTTTTGGTTTCTTGCAAATATGGAAATACATTGGTTCTGATTTGCTAAAGGGAAAAAACTTTTTGGTTTATTTCTGTAACACACATTTTGTGTTACTGACACAATCATCTTGCATATTCTACTCACTTGGCATTCTATCAGCTAGGCATCCTTAAGTTTGGAGACCCGAGCTTTAATTAACTTGTTTACGATGTATATTGCTTTTCTCATTGAATTGCTCAGGACTCAAAATTCTCTTTCTTATTGAATTGCTCAGGGTTCTGTAGACCAATAATGACAAATTTTTCTGCATTTTATCTAAATATTGTGAAGGTTCTCTTGTAAGGCCTAAGGTAGTAAAGAGCGTGCACTACTGCCCCACCACACAGCAGCTCATGTCACGAGAGTACAGAGATATTACATCTACTGTGGGTTTACCCACTGGTTCAGTCTATCCAACAAGGGTAAATTTCATTTGAAACTTCACAGAATTTTCTATTAAATTCATATCCTTTTGACAAAAAAAGGCTGGCCATTAGCTCGTGGTTCTCAATTTATTGAAAATAAATAAGTCAAATTAAAGGATGACCAATATCTGTTGTTTCCAAACTAACAATCTGAAGCGGTAATGAGAATAGAGTACAGAGTGCTAAGAGTGATATCATTTTATGTAAATCAACCATTAGAGGCTATTGCCTACTTACCTCAAAAAAGAAAGAAAGAAAGAACTGGCAATTAGCTTGCTGATATAGAGTGTCATATTATTCTATCTTTAAGCATGCCAATCACATTGATTTATCATTTTGGATAAATTTTGGATAGTTTTCACTGTTTTCTTTTCGTTTCACATGAAGGTCCATCGATTCTCTACCTTGGAAATATATTTTAACTGAACCAAAGCCATAGCAATAATTTTTGGTCTTTGATAAAGCATCAGATTTGGAATTTCTCTTTGTTTGATATCATGTGGCATGAGTAATAGAAGATTGCATTTTTACTATGCTAATGGTTCCCAAATCTGTACTTTTTTTGAATGATTATATTTCTGATGAAAACTCAGTTACATTAAAGGAAAAAAAAAACAATTATCGTAATGCAATTTGCAAAATGTCCCAGGACGATCATGGAAACTTGTTGGTGACTGAGTACGGGCTGTGTGAGTACAAGGACCACCAAACTGTATCGATGCAAGAGGTCCCAGAGAATTCGGCACCTGGTCAGCTCCCAAGAACAGTTGATGTAATTGTAGAGGATGATTTGGTCGACTCTTGCAAGCCAGGTGACCGTGTATCAATCGTGGGAATATACAAGGCGATAGCTGGAAAGAGCAAAGGCAGCATGAGTGGTGTTTTCAGGTCTCTTTTTATTCATGACTTGTGATATTGTATGAGAATTTATATAAGTTTTTTTACGGGTTGACTGAATAGTGCTTTAATTAGAGCACGTCGCACCTGTAATGTGAGAAGGGATCTCATGGAATTATAGAGGATGGTCAATGACGAACTAGAATATCTTTTAAGGCACTTTGGCAATACAACTTTTTGGTCAATAGCCTTGGGGGTATACCTGGAGTTACCCCTTTCAGATTTATTCCATTCAGGAATACAAGCTGTAGAGATTGTTGGCTTAATGGGGTTTCAATGGGTTGGAGGGTGGGGGTGGGGGGAATTGTTAAGGTTGATACCATCATCAGTTCTCATTTGCTCCTAGTATAGGGTATATGCTAAATTCTAAAGATTTGCACAGTTAAATCTGCAACAATCCTTTTGTTAATTACTTTGAATTGTGGGTTGTGCACACAGGACTGTTCTTATAGCAAACAATGTCTCCCTTATGAACAAAGAGGCAAATGCACCTTCTTACTCCTCCCAAGATGTGAACAAAATAAAAGAGCTGTCCAGGAGAACTGATGTGTATGACTTGCTTGCAAATTCACTTGCACCATCCATATATGGTCATTTGTGGATCAAGAAAGCGGTGATACTTCTAATGCTTGGTGGTGTCGAAAAGAACCTGAAGAATGGGACCCACTTGAGAGGGTATATGATCTTCTTTAATTATTTTGTTTTGACCAAAGGATTATATTTATTATATGGTGTATAGTTAGTAGCATATCAATTTTAACCCATTGGGAGCCCCCTTGATCCATGCATAAAATTCTGTTTAACCCTAGTAAGGTCAGGAATAAGAAATACCACTGAAAGTGAGATCCAACGAGGAACCTTGCTAATATGGATCCACTGCTGGCCCCCATTTGCTTACTGCACCAGTTGTCAGTCTAAGAAATATCTACCAAAATGTTTTATGATATCATTTTCTCAGACATAACTTCCTCAAAACTTGATGCACCTGCATCTCTCTCTCTCTCTCTGCAGTGATATAAACATGATGATGGTTGGTGACCCTTCAGTTGCAAAGTCTCAGCTTTTACGGGCAGTGATGAATATAGCCCCATTAGCTATCTGTACAACTGGGCGTGGGTCCTCTGGTGTTGGTCTCACAGCTGCTGTAACTTCAGATCAAGAAACAGGTACTTTGGGTTGCAACTGTTTCTTTTGTTTAACCTCCTGCTAAAGGCCAATGCCGATTTCATTTTGTTCCTAGAAAACATAACCTGTTTTATATTGCAGGAGAAAGAAGGTTGGAGGCAGGTGCCATGGTGCTTGCTGATCGAGGTGTTGTGTGCATAGATGAGTTTGATAAGATGAACGATCAGGATCGTGTAGCCATACATGAGGTCATGGAGCAACAAACAGTCACCATTGCAAAGGCTGGAATCCATGCGTCTCTTAATGCCAGATGCAGTGTTGTTGCTGCAGCAAATCCTATTTATGGATCAGTGAGTCATTATTTTCCCTATGTAATATAATGTTGAATGTATTTTTATCCCCGACTTGTTTTACCCTTTCCACTATTGCATTTGTTACTTCTTTATATAATGTGATTGTGATTACTACAAACTTATTAAGACAGCATCCAATTCAGGTTTCCACTTTCCTAATATGTTGCTTCTGAGAGATGCTAATTCTACCAAACTATACGCATAATTAAGAGTAAAGATACTGATAATATTGTACTTGATTGTCAAATATATAATAAATGAAACATGAAATTCATTGCGGAATGTACTCTACCTTTTAATTTTGACCTTATTCAATTCCTTACATTGGTTCACAAATGGCAGTATGACCGGTCGATTACTCCCACAAAAAACATTGGGCTCCCTGATTCATTGCTCTCCCGTTTCGATTTGCTATTCATTGTGCTGGATCAGATGGATCCTGAGATTGACCGTCAGATTGCTGAGCATGTTTCACGCATGCATAGATACTGTGCTGATGATGGAGGTAGTCATTCTTTTCTCTCTTCTTAAAACTCAATAATTATGTTTTATTTTCTATCTTTTGAAGATATGTCCTCGTCCTTTATTATTCGTTCTATCTTTCTACCTACTAAAGTTGCTACCTTGTAATGGTAACTCAAACTCCTCTAGAGGGGTTACAAAATTAATTTAAATAAAAAGAACATACCTATGAGAACAAGGAACTTTTATATGACTTGGTCATTGTGTCTAACGTTTGGCAATCATGCATGGAACAGGAGCCCTAGGCCGTGAAAGAACTGGCAGGTACACAGAAGAAGAAGGGGAAGGAGAGGCAAATGCATCAATTTTTGTCAAGTACAATAGAGTGCTTCATGGACAGGAGAGAAAAAGAGGGAGGAAAACAAAGAATGAGAGATTGACTGTTAATTTCTTGAAGAAGTACATCCACTATGCCAAGAATATGAATCAGCCAACACTTAATGATGAGGTAGTTTTATCTTTGTATTTTTTTAGAACAAGCTTTTGAATGACTAGAGTTTCTGTATTTCTTATTGTGACTTGTGAATGTCCAATGTATAAATGAGGTCCCACTAAAGTTAAGTCACAAAGTGCTTACTGATAAATCAGCTTCTGCCAGCCATAGAATGAGAGCTTAGGTAGAAACTATCTTAGGGTATTTGTGATCGTTGATTCCCTTTCTTTCGCAGGCATGTGATCACATTTCAACTTCATACGCAGAGCTGAGGGATGCAAGTGCAAATTCAAAGGTAACAATATTGCAATTGTTGCATTGAAGTTGTTATAAATAGGTTGCCCTATAAGTAGGATGATTTCCCATAGATGATGCATTCAAATCCCGTTAGGCACAAATATTGATGTGTGATATGTGATCATTCTTCATTTACTAAATACAAGGTTCCCTCTAGCCAATTTCAAAAGCATACTAGTCCTTGACAATACTATAATGAGAAATCCTAAAGTAAAACAGGAAAGAAGATCATAAATAAGTATGATATTAGAAAGGTAACAATGTAAGCAAGCAGGTTGAAAACAAAGTTTAGTTCAATATGCTTATGAATGTGTTACTGTTATGTTCTGGCACCATCATGGTAAAGTTTTTGGCAATTCAGCATGGTTCAGCATTACTATCCTGGTTTCTAAGAGTATTTATTATCAGCTGTTTTTGTTTAATGTTATTGTTAGAGTGGAGGCACACTACCAATCACAGCAAGAACCTTGGAGACAATAATTCGACTGTCAACTGCCCACGCCAAGATGAAGCTGAGAAAAGAGGTACATAACATAATAAGTTAGAAATTTGAAAGTAATGCATGTTTAGTATACTTCTCTATGATTACATAATTGCGTCAACTTTTATGGAATGTATTCTATCAATTTTTATTTTATGGAATGTAGGTTCTGAAGTCTGATGTCGAAGCAGCGCTACAAATTCTTAACTTTGCAATATACCACAAAGAATTGACAGAAATGGAGGAGAGGGAGGAACAGAGAGAAATGGAGATGAAACAAAAGGCAGATCAAGATGCCCATGCTGCTGGTGCTAACGATAATGCCAATGGTGGTCCAGGGTAAGCCCTTCATTTTTTCAGGATCAGGTCAAGTTCCAGGATAATTCGGTTCTCTGGACAAGTTCTGATTGTTCTTGTAGTTGTCTGGGTTGGGTCTTGTCTGGTTGTTTGTCAACTGCTTTTGGGGCATGCTGGTCTCAGGTTGGCTTCAGGCCACCTGTCCGGTGATCAAGAGTTGATAATTATTCAAAACTAAATCACATAGTTTAAGGTAATGGATTATTGTCCAGCCAACCATGAATTGTGTTTGTGGTACCTGTAACTATTCTGCAATATTTCTTATAATCACTGTATGTTTGAATTAACTATTTTGACTAATCAATAAGTTTGTCTTCTGTTTTAAGGTCCGGGACCGAACCAATGGATGTGGATGCAAATAATGCGGAAGAAGCTGCTGATATTTCTCCAGATAGGTCAGTGCTCTATACAATGGCTTGATATAACAAAATAATTCCAGCCTTTCCTCCCCCTTATTATAGACTAAGCATTCCATTTCTACTTGGTTTTTTGTACTTTTATTCAGAATTGACACGTTCAAGACAATACTTGGGCACCACATAGTGACAAACAGGACGGACAGAATGACAATAGAAGAAATCGAGCAAGTAGTTAATAGGGAGGCACCTTTCCGTTATACAAGGCGCCAAATCTCATCCATTCTAGAGGTACTGAAACTCTAAAAAAGAGAAAAAATATATTCAACGTGTCATCTCAACTTTGAGCCGAATAATCTAACAATCAAATTTATTGTCACAGGGCATGCAAAACGAGAATAGGATAATGATAATCAATGAGAATGTGCATTTTATGTAACTCATTGCTACTAGGCTTATCGGATTATTTATAATTTGAGTCTGCCAGATCTATATCCAATTTGTACAAGCTAATCCATGTTGGGACATTGCACTTTGCGTTGTAATTGTTTGCTAGACCTGGTCTTTAATTGTAGAACTAACAGAAAGACGAGAACTATGAGCATCTTATATTTTGTGAGTTGACTGATTCTTAACATGAAATTTATATATATTGCTTTCTATCCGTGCTATTGGGATAACATAACATGGCGATATGCTAAAAAATTACTGGCAAAATTACTGTATAAGAACTTAGTCCTCAAGCACTTGGTATAAGATAACATTTCAAATGGTCCTCATGAATTAGAACTTAGCTTTGCTTGAGGACTAAGTTCTAATTCATGATCCAGAATTCTAAAATCTCAAGATGCTGTTAGAATTGATTTCCAAATAATCGCATTGTACAGTATAGACTTGTTCACGTTCTAATTGCTTTATACATTAGGAAAAAACGGTTTGGATTTAGTCTCAGTGAGGTCAACAAAAATTAGGTGTCTATTATAGTTTGAGATTTGTGCCAAAGTTAAAAGAACAGTTTGGATTTAGTAACTCAACCCTCGGAAATCTGGGGGATCCGAATTCTTATAAATTATCCATATTGACATTTTTCAAAAAAAAAAATGGTGTATTTATAGATTCTGAAACACAACAAATAAAATCTCAACCGGCCAAAAATGGTCGGTTCTAATTTCAATCCTGGCCAGTCATTTTTTGACCGGTTTGGACATTTTTAAAAATACCTAGCAAAGCTGGATATTATTATTGATTTGTATTTAAATTTGGATATTAATAAAAATGTCGCGATGATTATCCTTTTAAGGTTTCTTTACAATTTAATGATAAAACATAAGAAAAGTTTTATTATATTTAAAATTAGTCTTAAAATAAGACAGATATTATATACTTTCTATTATATGGGTCGAATGGTCGAATTAATTAATCATTGATATTTTTTTTGAGGGTAAGATGGCATAACCATATTACGATTTTCATTGATTAAAAAAGTATTTATATGGGCAGAAATGTACCCGTTCACAACACTGAAAAGAAAATTATGTACATGACAATTTATTCTCGACACTCACTATACATCCCACCCGTGCTATATATGACTCAACAGTACTGTTGCCATTGTAGCACCTCAAAGGCTACTTCTCTTGCTAAGGTAAGAACCGTTTTTGTTTTTTGGGAGAAGATCCTTCTATTGCTCTCACGCCATAGGGCCCAAAGACTCGCTGCCCATGCAATTTCCCAGAGAGGAGTTGACAACGATTTTAAAATCCATAGGTGAACATGGTCCTTTGTATTGACCGGAATGGAACTTGCATTGGTCAAGTGGAATAGGGTCAACCATAGTGCCTGAGCATACGGGCACTCCCACAGAAGGTGAGAGGTTGTTTTTAAAATATTTTGTCCACAAGTCACACATTCCAGTATCTGTATACATCCTCTTTTATATAGAGTTTTCCTTGTCAGAAGTTTGTTTTGAAGCATTACCCAAATAAATATTCTAACCTTGGGTGGACATTTGATCTTCCATAGTTTATGTTAGTAAGGGCATAACTCCCCTGTATGGTGTAGCAACTGGTACGCGGATGAGGTGGTGAATTTGCCTGAGGCCTCCCATTTCCATGAAGCCGAATTGGTTTGTTGGTCCCATTCTGTGGAGACCTTATAGAATGACAGTAGTCTGTGTAGATCCTTAATGAAAAAGGAACCGTTG
Source organism: Carex kokanica (assembly GCA_025461125.1). NCBI lineage: Eukaryota > Viridiplantae > Streptophyta > Magnoliopsida > Poales > Cyperaceae > Carex > Carex kokanica. The sequence goes on along the minus strand of JAJGRX010000902.1, from coordinate 726,363 downwards.
TCTACTAACCCGAGATGATCGGGATTAGTGACCTCGTAGAGCAGCCATATAGCTTTTGACCAGTTGTTGTGTCCATTGGTGTGCATAGTCCAAATCCACTTCGTTAGAAGGGCGTCATTTTGTGTCCGGAGATCAATTATCTCCAATCCTCTATTCTGTTTCAACGCACATGTCCTTTCCCAATTAACCAAGCAATTTATTGCTTTACAAGTTTCGTGCCCTTTCCATAGGAAATTCCGTCTTAACTTGTCAATATGTTTGAATACCCATTTGGAAATTCTGAGAGCTTGCATAAAATGTAGTAGCATGGAGGATAGAACCAATCTGATCAGTGTTACCCTTCTCACCAAGTTGCCACCCTTGTTTGCACAGTCGCAATTAATCATTGATATTATGATTATATGATAAGAGTAAAGCTAAGGTGCTCTTAAGTGTACCGTACTCCTAAATGTAGGCCGTTGGATTTCTTTAAAAGTCGTGCTACCACGCCTTTTAAAGAATCTACACGACTTTTAAAGAAATCCAACGGCCTACATTTAGGAGTACGGTACACTTAAGAGCACCTTAGCTTTACTCATATGATAATATGTAGTGTATTGACAATTGAAGAATAACTTATTTTTATTTGCGCATATTAATTTATCACGTAGCATTGATGTACCCAGCATAAAAGGGAACCTTCTCCCTTTACCATATATTTTAGCGAACACGACGAACTTATAAAATTGGTATTTAGAGATACTCAACTTAATTTACTCGAGTATTATTTTCCTTTGGAATGAAGCAATGGAATCAGGAGCACGAAATCACAGTATGATTAATTTTTTAATAGCTGTACTGTCTGGTCAATATGATTTAAAAATAATCAGTCAGGACTCGTGGTCTCAGAAATTTGTAACATACTATTATTATAGCTTCATACTGCCATTACTGGCTCTTTGATCCTTGAGAAATATTCCAATGGATACGGGACCGCTTTTTATCTTCTTTTTCATATGTGATTAGAGATTAGAGATGGTCTCGTGACTCGTGAGACAGGTTCTCCAAAAAAGATTAAGAATTATCTGGTTGTTACTTAATAAAAAGAGGCAAGTTATTTATTTTACATCTCTTTTTTTTTGTTTTACACCTCATTTCAAATTTAAATTATACCTTACATTAATCTATCCGGAGAAAAGAAGAGAGAAACATTGAAAAATAAATTTTTGTTTATGAAATTAAGTCTTATATCCGAAGTGTAAAATAAATTAATCCGTCTAAAAAAATAACTTGATTTTACTTTTTTTATTATTTTACATCTTATTTAACAGCTTAAATATTCATTTCTTACTCAACAACAAAAAATAATCTTACTCTAAACTTGAGCTGCCAACAAGATGCATGTACAACGTGAAAAGTAGGATAAAATTACGAGAGAGCAAAGTAAATCACCACTCCAGATTAATTAACCTACTACACACTTACCAAAGAAATTCATATTTAATTTCTCTGTTTTCAGGCATATTAAGTTAAATCATATCTTACAATATCAAACAAATTGTAAAAGAAAAGAAACAAATAGCTTGATCGTTATATTTAAACAGCAGCCTAACATGGGATCCGATTTTGACTACAGCTTCTCCAAGTCGTATACTCTTCAATGATACATCAGTTCACTGGCAGTTGGGACCCACAACTAAGTAGTTCATTAGTTCGAAATGGAAGACTCGGGTCTGGCCTTGAATGAATCACTACATGGTAGTTAATTTCTTTGTAAGCCTCAGTGAATCCGAACAATATATACTTGTGTTACTGATGTACTGTGGCGAATAAAGAGGAATATAGAAAACAAAACAAAAATTGAAGTAAAAAAACAATGTGGAGGGAGAACGAAGTCGGACCCCGCAACGGAGAGAGATCTGTTGATCTTCGACTCCATCTCTCTCCCTCTCGCTTTAAAATCTGGAAAAGTATAAAGAGCAGAAGTGAGAAAATCAAGAGGAAAACAGAGAGAATCCTTTGGCCTTGAAGATGGGGTGCTCCTTCTCTGGGTTGAATGCGCTGTACGACGCCGTCAACGGCGGTGGCGACGTCTGGATCAACGATAACCGCTTTCGTATCATACGTCAGATTGGCGAAGGAGGATTCGCTTTTGTTTACCTCGTCAAGGATGTCAACGCTACCTCCTCTAACGGGCCCTCTAGCGGCGTCGCCGCCAAAATTAAGTCGAAGCACCCTTCCTGTGTCTCAGGTTCCGATTTCACTGTTTATAGGCACTTAATTTTAGTTTTATTTGGGCTGAATTTCTTTAATTTTTTTTCCTTTTTTGGATAGATGATGGCACCTACGCTGTGAAGAAGGTGCTGATACAGACTAGAGAGCAACTAGATCTGGTGAGAGATGAGATACGTGTTTCGTCTCTCTTCATACATGAGAATTTGCTTCCTCTACTTGATCATGCAATTATTGCTGTCAAGGTAATTTATCTCAGCAAATCTATTAATTCATCATATTTAGTAGTATGTAAGTAAACAAAATAGTCATGGAGCACAGTTTTTAACCAAAATATTGTTCTGTTGGTGCTTGTTACTGAAGATCAGTGGGTTAGGTTTTGATTTTTAAAAAGTATAAGTATAATTTGATTTATAAATGTTGTGGTGCCCCCCTCTAATTAGCATATCCTGAATGTCAACAGTGCAGAGACTGTTAATTTGGTTTGGGTCTTTTAGCTGAATATTGGATTCCTTGTATCTTAGGAGAAGTATTGACCTGTCTGAGGTCCTTTGTTTTGAGTGGACCTGACAAGAGGCTGCATGGTGTCTAACACAGATATAGAAAATCTCTTGGGTAACAGAAATCATACAAAAACAATTAGTTAGGGTACTTATCATGATGATTTAGGTTACATTGATCAAAATGTTGATTTGTTATCACTTGTTAGATAGTGTTTAAATGTAATGAGTGCTTATCCTGCATCTTTTGAGTTGTATGCTTGATATCGGTAGGGTCCACAGGGTAGCTGGAATCACGAGGCATACTTGCTGTTCCCGGTACACTTGGGTGGGACACTCTTTGACAATGCCATTGTTATGCAATCAAAGAAGGAATTCTACCCCACTCTCACTGTTCTTCAGATATTCCGCCAGGTTATTACTTTATGCAATTCAACAAGGAACAAGTTTATGCAATTCTTCAGATGTTCCGACAATGCTTGAAGTAGGAACAGTGTGTAGATTTTTTTATTTTTACTCTAGATAGAGCTAGTTCCGAGCACAGCTTGGATTAGAGTTATTCTAGTGTGAGGTTTTGTGATGGAGGAACGAACTAATTCACAAGGGTTGATAATGAAATAGGTGTTCTTTAGTAGGAACAAAACTACTTCCAGTCTCATCCATACCAAAATGCTCTCAGTTCAAGAATAAAAAGAATTAAAAAATTAAAAAAAATTAAGAAAAAGAAAAGAAAGAAGACAATGGAAAGGGCCTAGCTGACAGCAGTTTTTGGCTCCCTACTTTTGTTTCCTACCTCTTACTAGAACACTGGAATTCAACTATACTGAATTATCTTTACTAAACTTGTCATTCATGTAGGCAGTTTTTTTGTTAGCTTCTTATGTATGTTTCCTTTAACAGGTTTGTGAAGGGTTAAAGCACATGCACAGCCATGATCCACCATATGCACACAATGATGTGAAACCTGGTAATGTTCTCTTAACACATAGGAAGGGGCAGCCCCCTCTTGCCATCTTAATGGATTTTGGGAGTGCCCGACTAGCAAGAAGGGAAATCCGCTCACGGTCAGATGCTCTACAACTGCAGGTACAGCCCACATCCAGTAAACACTCTGGTATATTGACTTTTGAGTTTCAGATACATACTTTGAATGATTTAACTGATGTCTCAAAGTAAATACTCTGGTATAGTACTTTATGCTCAGTATATTTCTGAATTTTGCCATATGGTTCCAAGTTAGGGAAAACTGGCAAGTATCTTTTACTCTTAATGCGTTGATTGTTTTAATATATATCTTTCTAATATAGGAATGGGCCACCGAGCATTGCTCTGCACCTTACAGAGCTCCAGAGCTGTGGGATTGCCCTAGTCATGCTGATATAGATGAAAGGACAGACGTGTGGTCTCTTGGGTGTACCTTGTATGCCATCATGTGAGTTCTCTCTTTGCACTTAATCTTTTAGCAGTTCTATTAGTCGTCTTCTTTGTCTGATCATGAATTCATTGTTGTAAACATTTTTTCTCATGCCACAATTTTCATTTTTATTCTCAAATACCAATGATTTCTTTACAAGTGTGCACTCATAAAGCTAGCCGATGTGAACTTCAGATAAAAGTAAACCTGACTGGTATAATGTTGAGATACTGTACTGTAACATTGTTTAGGCAATATTCCAAGTTGTAGTTTGGTGGTATTGCTAGTTGGATAAAATCTAAATCGAAGTTGCATATTTTCAATTCTGATTCTTTAATGGGTGCAGGTATAATGTTTCTCCTTTTGAGTATGCACTAGGTGAATCGGGAGGAAGCTTACAGTTAGCAATTGTAAATGCTCAGATAAAATGGCCACCAGGGCCAGACCCACCTTATCCAGAGGCACTTCATCAATTTGTGGTATGGATGCTCCAGCCTCAGCCTACTGTTCGGCCTCACATTGATGATGTCATTATTCACGTAGACAAGCTCTTGTCAAAATATTCTTCTTGAGTTTTAGTTGTATCAGTTTATTTATTTGTTGGATTGCATTTTTACACCTGTGCCATTCTAACTACATATTTACTCCTGTACCATTGAAATCTTTATCGTTGTATACAAATAATAGTAAAATAGTTGTCTTATAGTTCAAAGTCATTGCGGCACTTTTGTAGGCTTAGTTTTTCATTTCATAGCTTATTTTAAGCGTTGTTATTTTTTATATTATTTAACGCAAGGCGGGTTACATGTGACTCCCAAGTTCTGTGGAAAGATTACCAGTTGTGTATTAGTTTTTTTTTTTTTTTGATAAAAAGGCCTAGGCCCATTTCATTGAAGAAATAGATTAACTTGTATCAAAAGTAGTCATATCCTATTTAGACAATATCCAAAGTAACCCTAGTGATCAATCTGGTACACAACTTATCAGCTGGTACATCATGAACATCAGCATGCAAAAGTGTAAGCAAAACATGAAAGATAAGTCACACACAAGGGGCTGAGGTAAACAAAATTTGGGGCTTAACAGTGCCGAAAACAGCCTTGTGGTCTTCATGGAGCAAAGTGTTCCCCTTCATAGACCACCAGTGCATTATCAGCTATCTCCATTTGCTCATCCTCAGGAGGCAAAGTGGCAAGAGGAATCGCATCTATCTCCACAGGAAGCCATAAGGCAGTGGAGACCTTCACTTGCTCCTTAACATTTCCTGTCCAGTATTGTACCAATGAGATAATAAGTAATATAATTTGGCGAACTGATTTTTTCTTTTTCCCTGGATCAAAACACAATTCATTTCTATATTTCCATATGGTCCAACAAATAGCACTGCACACTAGTAAAAATGCAGTTTTATGTATTTTTGGTAATTAATTAGCAAACTGTATAATATCCGCAAATGTGTGCCATTGTAAGCTAAGAGATTGACAAGATCCCATCCAAAACCAAATTTGCTTAGTGAATTCACAATTAACAAATAGATAATTTCTAGTTTCAGTTAAAAGGCAAAATTGACATGTGGTATCCCCATTCCATCCTCTTCTACTCAAAACAGATTTGGTGAGAATTTTGTTTTTGGCAGCCAACCACATAAAAACCCTGATTTTCATAGGAATTGGTATATACCACCACAACATGGTATTTAGAGGTTTGATCCCTCTATAATTCAGAAATTTATACAATGATTTGACAATAAAAAGTCCTGATGGTTCTCATCTCCAGCTCAATCTATCATCTAAATGTGTATAAGAGATTTTGCTAATAATTTCCAAAATTTCAAACCACTCTATAGTCATTATCCCATATAAGGTTTGTCTAAATTTCATAACAGAGCCTTGAGTGTTAATCACTGTTTGGAGGGGTGTATCCTTGGTTAAGCAAATACTGTATAGATATGGATATCTAGTTGCCATGGAACAATGTTGGTACCATATATCATGCCAAAAGGAAATTTTGGATTGAGAGCCTGGTTCATATGTAACACTGAGGTGCCCTAATTGCTGCATAGCAATGATGTTTGACCAAAATTCAGAAATGGGAGAATTTGTATGAGAGTAATATTTAGTGATGATTATATGTTTCCAAGGACTATAATAAGTGGGGTCTTTGAATTTCCACCACCATTTCATCAAAAGTGCGATATTCATTTGTTTAAGGTCAAGTATGCCTAAACCCCCAAATTCCTTAGCGATACAGACAGTTGGCCAATTTAGAAGAGCATATCTTTTCCTAGTAGTTGTTCCTTGCCATAAGAATCTACACCTAATTTGATCAATTTTGTGTAATATAGAAGCTGGAATTTTGAAACAGGAAAGAGAATATAGAGGGATGGCTGATAAGACTGAGTTGAGAAGAGTAATTCTTCCTCTAATAGACAATAAACTACCTTTCCAATTTTGTAATTTCTTTTCAATTTTATCAATTAGAAAAGACCATTCAACCTTAGTCAACTTATGAGTATGTAATGGTAACCCAAGATATTTCAAAGGAAAGGTTCCTACACTACATCTAAAATGAAATGCATATCTATTTATATCAGGAGTGTTAATGGGAAACATAGCTGTTTTAGCATAATTGACCTTTATCCCAGATAATGCTTCAAATGCTACCAAAGTCCACCAAGCATGTTGAACATTTGTTTCATCTGCTTTTAAAAATATAATCGTATCGTCTGCATAATGGCAGTTTGTATGTGGATGATTATCTATTGCATGTGGGCCTAATCCTTGAAGCATATGAGCAGTTTTACCCTTTTGAAATAATTTGCTAAGCGTATCAGCAGCCAAAATATATAAGTAGGGAGACAAGGGATCGCCTTGCCTAACACCCCTCTTACAAAAGAAATAATTGGTTAAGTCTCCATTAACACTAACACAAGATTGTGAGCTATTGAGCCATTCTTTAATCCAAATAATCCAGTTCTCCCCAAAACCCCTTTGTTTTAAAACTTCTATCAAATATGCCAAATTGATTTTATCATAAGCCTTCTCAAAATCAACCTTAATGACTAAACCTTGTTCTTTGTTGTGTTGGCAGTGATGGATTATCTCCTGACTCAATATGACATTGTCTAAGATATATCTATTCTTAATGAATGCAGCCTGGCTACTATCTATGATCCTATTCATGATGTGTTCTAATCGAATTGTCAAAATTTTTGAGATCAACTTGAAACTGCAATTGACCAAACTAATGGGTCGAAATTTCGTGATTAGAGTAGCATCTTTTTCTTTTGGAATGAGGCAAATGATGGACTTATTTAAACTATTGAGAGAAGTGTGGTGGTCATGAAAAGCTGTACATAATGAGAATAAGTCCTGTTGTACTAAATCCCAAAAAGTTTGATAGAATTTGAATGTGAACCCATCTGGACCAGGAGCACCATTGGGTTCACATGCAAATAGGCCATGTTTGATTTCCTCTAAGGTAAAAGGCTGTTCCAAAGAAATTTGTTCTTGTGGGGTAAGCTTGTCTTGTGGATCCCAAAAAGTTGGATCCAAAGAAGCACATTTGATACCAGCCTTACCCAAGAGGTTTTTATAAAAATCTGAAATGTGTTTTTTAATGGCAGTTTTATTTGAATTCAGGTTCCCATCTATTTCTAAAGTAAGAATTTTATTGTTCTTAGCTCTATGTGTAGCAATTGTATGGAAATATTTAGTATTATTATCTCCTTCCTCAAGCCATTTTTGTTTTGATCTAACTTGCCAATGTCTTTCTTCTTCTAGATAGAGCTGATGTGTATTAGTTTTTTAATCATGTCAACCTGGTTGCTTTTCTGCCTTATTTTATTGATTTAAGTGGGCACCGAAAGCCATTTTAGTCTTTTACCAGAACGTGTAGTATAATGCATAGGTAAGGTCATCTCTGATAAATTTTTTGAATAATGCACAAAGTAAGAGCATAGCTAGCATAGTTTTTAAATCAAGTAAATTTAATATCAATCTTAACGGGCAAATGATGAGGATTATCCATTACTTGGTCAGCACTCAGCAGAGATCATCAAATAATGACAATGTGAAAAGGTAAAAGAAAAATATAATCATTTAATCAAGTTATTGTCTTATCAATTATCATGAGAAATGGCAAACTCGGTCATACAAAATTTGCCGTTATCTACCTACAAGAATCAAGTGCATTCTTAGCCTAATCACATAATGGCTCCCCGATTACACCTATTCACTCCAAAATTGCATAATTTTATTGCCGATAAACCCAAAAGATGGCTCCATAGCAACACTACACTGCAAACTGATTATATTTCCTCGTACTCCACATACCAGTGTTGATGAATAAATAGGGGACAATCTTATATTAACACAACATGAAGACAGAGCAAGAGGGAAAGGGGAGGATTAGTCTTCATGACTATCTTCATCTTCAGAATCTACAAACAGAGTTATTTTGTAAAAAATATGGGAAAAAACAGCGATGGGCCTCAATTACCAGGTTAGTTGGATTGCCAAATTCAGAAAAAGGAAGAACAAGGTTAGGTTTGCCATGGGGTCAGGTTGGGAATGGTAGCAGTGGCGGACCCACATTATAAATCCTTTGTGGTCAAAAGACCCCACTTGTTTTGATTAATTAACCTTGTAACTTATGCAACCAATACTCTTACAAAAACTCTTAGAAAGGATATGTTATTGACCCAACCAATGTATTTCCCCCCTCGGCTACTGATGGGTTGACCTAGACCCACCCACTAATCAGTCAAGCAATTTTACCTAGGTCAGGTTGGGTTAAATTGAACTGTTGAGATGGCACAGCCAAATGTCAATTATGTAGGCATCGAATGCAGATGAGATATTGTTCTTCCTTATTATACAGTTTGTAAGATAAGACTTTGGCCAATATGTAGGTTTAGACTTTTCTATATTAAAATTTTAAATTTAATAAAATGGTAAGCTTTTCAGCTCAGGTCAGCTCAACAATATTTTAAAGCATAACTTTGATGACATCTGATTAAAATGCTAAATTCCTGACAAAACATCGTTCCGTTCAGATGGAAAAGGTGTTTTTTTATTAGTGCATATAATTTCCATATGGAAAAATATGAACAGAATGAAAAGAGAATAAGTTTGAAAATGCTATACAACAATCTGCATGGTAGAGACACAGGGTGTACATACCAGATCTGACATCATCGCTGACGACGCCTCTTGATTTGATTTGTTTGACTACCATGCGAAACATCAAGACCCACCAATATATGTGAAGCACCAGTAAGGAAAACAGGAGTGTGTTGAACACATAATAGTATATTGGTCCCTCAAATTCATGCTTCTTCTTGTCCAATGTAAGCACAACCTCATAACTGAAAAGAAATAAACAAATAATCACACAAGCTCTCATTCTTTGCTATTGCACTCCAATGCCTGAAACAGACTCAAAATACGGTATATATAATTCAATACACTATTTTCATGAATGCATTTTACATATAGATCGGTTGGTTGAAAGTGGTATGTCATAATGTACTTCTATTTTGCCTGCACCAATAGAATATAATTATGTACTGTTTTTCTCAAATCAGATAGAAGTAAACCAGAGTTCAGTATATCTTTTGATTTAGAAAATGACAGCTACTGCAATTAATTTCCAGACCTATGATAATGTATCAGAAACACATCCAAGAAATTAACCAGAAGTTTTGTAATTGGTTAACCATACCTGGTACTTCTTAGAATCCAGAATGGATAATAGATGAGGCGAAGTAGCACCCAAGAGATGACAAACAGTTGAAAGGCAACAGAAGCAATTGCCTCAAAACCACTGTACTTTGACATCTTCCCTACCTCTAAGAACACATCACTCGCATCATGAACAGCAAGTACGATCGCACCAACACGAGCAAATCTGTCAGAGGATTGTAATTTATTAAGAACTTAATTGCAATTTTTAGGAAATTCCCAAATGAGCTATGACTAAGAGAAAAAGGAATGATAAGATGAGTAAAGATAACTATTTAAGACAGCAGTCAAGTTTAATTGAAACCAATGAAGCCAAACCTCAAGATATAAGAGAGAACAATAAGAACAGCTGTTGCCACGTGGTGTGACATTGACACCCCAAAGTCTGACCGCCTTGTTTCCCAAAACATGAGGGCGAAGATGGAGTATGTGTAAAATCCAGCCACATACATGTAGACAGCTTTCAGTTTAAATCTAAACAGAAACAAAGCAAATTTTCAAGGGATCAGAAAGGTAACTATACCATATTTCAGTAACACACTGGTGATCATGGCCTAATTACAGTATCACAACTCCACATCTTCTTCTATAGAGGTGATGGCAGTTGTGTGTCATACTTGCACGTGCACTGTTCGATAAAGACTGCTAAGACGAGAAAAGAAAAATCCCCCCAAAAGATCAAGGTGTGATCTGGACCTTTCGATCCTGATCAGGTGGCCCATGTAACTATCGCAGTGAGCGTGTGTCATCATTTTTTATGGCAGCAGATGTAGAATCATGGTACCAGCATACCAAATATACAACCAGTAATTACCAGAAATGCCAGCTTGCATTTTGTAATTGGATTTTTTTTTTTTCTCTTGTTGTTGCAAACATATATATCATGCATTACACAATTCATATTTCACTGACAAGTGTAAGAATCCGAATTAAAATTCAATCATAAGGGAAGAAAAATAGAGTTGATGTATCGTACTTCATCTTTTGATCAGGCCAGACCTGATCACCAGGCCCCACCCAGTAATACTTGGTGCTTCTGAACCATGGTTCGTTGTAAGTGACACTTAAAGATAAAATTTCGGCAGAGAGAAAATAAATGCACTTCCAGGCTGACTCTTTGAATTTATTTATCTTTTTTCTCCTATCATCCACATCCATATTCAGCTTTTCATATCCCTTTCCTAGTATAAACCTCCGTGCTACATTCTATTAACACATCAATAAAGTTAGTGTGGATGATCATTCATCTTAACCAGAAAAACCTTTTGATGCTTTACAGACAATTGACTAATACTGTTCAAATTTAGTCAAGTCATGCTATTATAAATGTAGAAAGCCAAAGGCTTCAGAAATAAGGACACACACTGTTTCTACCAAGTAAACTTCTTTATGAGGTGATTGAAAATTTGAATTTAAATTATTTTGGAGATGAACTTACCTACCAACAGAAGACAACTTACTGCAATTATAAAAAAAAAATCGAAAAATTTCTCAAGATAAATATTGCAAAATACCTTGAACTACTGATAATTTGTGGTGGCAATAAATTGTCGCTGTAATTTTGCAAATTGAGTAATCACAAATTAAGATTATTTGAGAAGTCAGCAAAAACACAAAAATATAATGTAGTGAATGCACACAGTACATAACAACAAGACCAATTAACCATTTGACAATCTAAGAAAAAGTAAACTGTTTCTTCAGTGTCAACCTCTTAATATATATATATATATATATATTTTTATAAAAAAGGAACTCCGTTTAAAAGAGAATATCAGATTGACATAGAAGCCAACAACCAAAGTTAGATGAGTACAATTAAGTAGCAAAATCTGGGATCGTTAATTATCCAATAGCTAGCTATATTGCCTCTTTTACATTAAAAAGCATTTACAGATCAATGAAACATTTTAAGGTTTCACTGGAAGAAACAAAAAGTCCAATTGAAGTAGCAGCTCAACAAGTATTCCGGGGTTAATATTATGCAAATTGCGGATCTGTACAGAACCGGCTATTCAAGCTCTAACACTTTAAATCAATTAAGTTGGATAAGCCATTTTAGATAAATCAGAACATACCTCAAAAACAAATCTATCGAGAAGGAATCGAATTGTAGGGAAGAAAATAACAAAAAAAGGAAGCGCCAAGAAATCTTCATAAGCGGGATAGGATTCTCTTTCCCAATCTATACTAGATATTAGCCGCCTCACCTCCATGTTTTATCTGGATCGATCTCAACAAGTCGGAGAGAGAGAGAGAGAGGGAGAGAGGGAGAGAGAGAGAGAGGGAGGGGGGGTTATAAAAAAAAAACAGAGAGAGAGAGGGAGGGAGGGGGAGGGGTTGACAAAATGGAAGGACAAGAAAGAAGAGAATCGCAGATCCAAAGAAGTGTGATAATAAACGAAGAGGAGAAAAAATAGGAACGAAGGAAGCTGGGCAGAAGTCCCGCAGCTTCTCTCCCTCTTCCTCCCTCTATCGGAGACCATCTGATGGAGCACAAGCCGTGTGGATGCTATCGTAGCACCACCATTAGAAAATCTCCCGAAATTTTTATTAATATCCAAAAAATATTAAATTTCAAAATCTACAATTTGACAAGATTTCGAAATCTGTTCAAACCGGAAGTCAAATTTCCAGTTTCAGACCGTAAAACCGGAAATTTATTTCTCAATTTCCGAATTCAAGAACAGGAAAATAAATTTCTGATTTGGTTTTGGTTTTGGAATTCCAAAACCGAAAATTATATTTCCAGTTCTATGTTTTAAAAAAAAATAAAAAATATTATAATTTATTTATTTTTGTATTGAAATATTAGAAATATTTTATATATTTTTTTGAAAATAGATGGAATACTATATAATTTGATTATTAGAAAAATTGCGACAAATAATCCGGATCAACATTTTTCAGGCCGGATTTTTCACGGCTGTAAGAAAAATTAAAATATTTCTTTGTGTGTTATTGAAAAAAATAAAAATATTTTGAATCTGAGTTATTGATCCCGGTTCAAAAGTCACTTCTAGATAATTACAGAGAATATTATGATCTTTCTATTTTTTTAAAAACAAAAACTTAAATAATGACATCTCTGACCAAAGTTATACGCCAAAATTTTTTTTTCTAACAAAGAATATTTAAATAACTTAAAGTTTTAGTTTTTTTTCAAAAATAGAAAGATCACAATATTATTTTTATTTACCTAGAAGTGACTTTTGATTCGGAATCAATAACTCCAATTCAAAACATTTTTATTTTTTTCCAATAACACACAAAAAAATATTTTAATTTTCCTTACAGCCGCGAAAAATCCGGCCTGAATAATGTTGATCCGGGTTATTTGTCGCAGTCTTTCTAATAAATCAAATTATATAGTATTCCATCTATTTTAAAAAATATATATAAAATATTTCTAATATTTCAATAAAAAATAAATAAATTATAACATTTTTTTTAAAACATAGAACCGGTAATATAATTTCCGGTTTTGGAATTCCAAAACTAAAACCGGAAATTTATTTTCCAGTTCTGGAATTCGGAAACCGGAAAATAAATTTCTGGTTTTACGGCCTAAAACCGGGAATTTAATATCTGGTTTGGATAGATTTCGAAATTCCTATGAATGAGGTGAGATTTTGAAATTTTTATTAATTTTGGATATTAATAAAAAATTTGGGAACTTCTAAATTCAACACATGCATCCTGAAAGGTCTCGCTGTACATCCAATTTGTTAATTTTTTTTCTCTTTTGAAAGAAAGACTATAAAATCCCATATTATTATCAACTAAAGCTGTATATTGCAACCTTTTTTCTAAAAGCTTTACATCCAATTGTTAATTTGCACCATCATATGTTGATAGACAACTTAACGTATATTTTGTGTAAATATACAATTGTTACAATCAATCAATTCGCAATTTAATTAAATAATATAATGTTTAGTTGCACAAATAACAAATTAACAACTACGGAAAGCACTTGTCAATAAAACAAAAACCCAGATTCTTGGCCCACTCATACCTTTGAAATTATAGTTGCATCCAAGGATAGTAACAACTAATATGATAGTTACTTCTTTTTCATATGCTTTTTCTAAAGCTAAAAAAACTTTAAAATTACACATTTGAGAAAAATAATCAATTACAAATTACTTGATTCTAATATTCTTTTATCAATGTGGTCTTGGTAGGTCAAATGTTGATTAAATGAGAATGAAATCATTCAGCTATAATAATTTGATCGGTTTTATGAGGCACAATGAATTGAGTATTAAAAAATTAATTTTGAGAGCATTCATTATAAACATTTTGATTAAAATGTTATATAGAATTGAATCAATATTAACTACTACAGGTAATAATAAATACAAGTCATTATTACTACAATTGTAGTTCATAAATAGTGAAATTGAAATACATTTTTGTATATAATATTCTTTTACCGTTGACATTTATTAAAAGCTGAGTATCTGTTAAATAAAGTAATACTCAAATTTTTTATTAATATCCAAAAAACCTATCAAATTTTGGATTATACACACGGTTTCAAGAAAAATCAGAATATAAACAATCCGCCAAATTATTTGGGGGATGTGGAATTCTTATTTCCGTTGAATAATTAAGTGAAAATAGGATTTCCTGATTTTTTTATTTTAATTAAATAGAAGATGTTATGGTTTTTTTATTTTTCTATTGAAATATTAGAAATGTTTTTATATTTCTTGAAAAATAGATTGAGTACTATAGAATTGAATTTACAACAAATACTGCAACAAATAATCTGGATTAATATTTTTCAGGGCGGATTTTTTGCGGCTGTAAAAAAAATTAAAATATTTCTTGGTATGTTATCGGAAAAAAAAAATTTGAATATGAGTTATTGATTCTGGTTCAAAAGTCACTTCTAGGTAAATAAATAAATTATCGTGGTTCTTCTAGTACATTCAAATTATAAGGTACTTCATCTATTTTCCTATAAACAATTTTATATTTTTAATATTTTTCTTAAATCATTTCTAGAGAAATAGATAGAATACCTTAAAATTTGAATGTACTAGAAGGACCATGATAATTTTTTTATTTACCCAGAACACTCCAGAAGTGACTTTTGAACCGGGATCAATAACTCAGATTGAAAATATTTTTTTTCACGTAACACACAAAGAAATATTTTAATTTTTCTTACAGCAGCAAAAAATCATGACTTAAAATTGTTGATCCGGGTTATTTGTCACAGCCTTACTTAGTAAATTCAATTTTATAGTGTTCCATCTATTTTTAAAGAAATATAAAAATATTTCTAATATTTTAATAAAAAAAATCATAAATTTTCTATTTAATTAAAATAGGACAATTAGAAAAAAAAATTTGTTGAATAATTCAGCAGAAATAAGTTTTCTGATAAATTATTCAAAGAAAATTCTTTTTCCGTTGAATTATTCAATGGAAAGCAGAATTCTGAATCCGCCAAATAATTTAGTGGAAAAGCATAAAATTTTCATTAAATTATTTGACGAATTGGTTATTTTTCCAAATTTCACCGAAAATGTGTGTATAATCCAAAATTTAATAGGTTTTTTGAATATTAATAAAAATTTCGGCGAAATTTGTCATCCGAGATGGTGCACCTCAAGCAGGTAGAAATTTTTCCAGAGATCGATGGGAATAATTTTGCATTTGGATCGTCTCCATTTCAGCGCCTGAAACTTGGTTACTTGGGCCACCTCACGTTGGCCCTTGTTCTGATTAATGAGATAGGAGTAGGTCCGATGGGCATCGGACCTACATTTAGCTTCAATTAGTTCTAGGACCGTACAATTAGCATCAAGATCTATGCGCACGGAAATTGATACAACTTGTACGGATTTGGATGCATAGCACATGAATCTTGATGCAGATCGAATGGTCATCACACCCATCGAACCAAGGTAGGTCCGATGGGCATCGGACCTACTCTGATTCCCTGATTAATATATGTCAAGCTAAAGCGAGTACAATACAAGACTAGTCAAGACTAAATCAGGACCCTCCCCAGACCCCAGTCGCTTGCAATGGATATTGTGGTTAATTGAGAAACTGGAGAAGATATTCAAATACTCCAGAAGCGAGGAGGTGTTCTCCGTTGAACCGGGCCGCGTGTTTTTTTTTTGGGAATTCACATCCCCTCGGGTTACCTGACCGTCAGAGCATTTACATCCCAGCAACTCAAATGAATTTCTAAATAACTGTTAATCACTTTTTAAAAATTGAGGTCTCTAAAATTTCTAACTCTCACATTCTTGAAATTAATTTTAGAGTTCTATTAAGCTACGTCAACAATAAATTAAAAAAAAAAAATAATTTGAGCCAATTATTTAGCCAGCATGGAGTTTACATAATTTCTAAATAAGAAACTCTCTCACATCCCTAAAACTTGATTAGAAATTGCAACATTAGATTAGAAACTCTCATAGTACCAGAGATGTAGATGCTCTTAAGTACAATTGAAATGAACAATTCATGATTGTTTTTTTAACTTAGCACGAATCTTAAAGCACAAATAGTACTAGCCTGCCATCCCTACTAATACTCTTTAATAGACACCGGCTGACAGTAAATTTGGACCGTCCGTTTCAATTGTGTTGAGTCATATCCGGGAGCATATGGATCCATTTTCTTGCGAGGACCGTACTCCGTATTAATTTGATATTCGTGAAGTAAATTTGTACGTACTGTGACTAATAAGTTCTGATTAAATTACAGACGTGATCAAATTAATTTTTTTATATCTTATTTGCGATACACGTCTTTATTAAATTGTGTCGCGACTTGACATGCTAAAATTAACGAAGTTTGGTCACGGTGAAATATTAATATACTTAATGCAATATTTATCTCTTCAGTTAATTTTGTACCAACCAAATATAGTTTATAACCGTATAAATTTTTAGTTGGAATTGATTGTATATTTGTATTTTGAGTTTTATATTAGTAATTTACACCTTGTTTAAATGGAGAGTAGAGGAAGTGAAGGGAGGTGAAAAATAGAAGGGAATGCAATAAAATAGAACGGAAAATTAATATATTTAATCTCTTCATATTTGGATGATTAATGAGAAAAGGTAAATTTAATTTTTCTTTCCGTCTTATTTCTTGTTTGGTTAATTAAAATTTTAGAAGGTTAATGAGAAATTTGATGGCTGTTGTAGGTTTGTGACAATGAAACTTGGATGAGAATTATATAGGTAAGATATAGGGCATTTGTGTAATTTTTTCTGAAAATATTTGCAACAAAATTTCTTTCCATCTGTTACACTCCAAATTGGAAGGAAAATCGATTGTATTAATTATAATTATGCAAGGTTAAACCTTTCATCTTTTGTACCCTTTACCTCCAACATAATTTTGTCAACCAAACAAGATTCGAGGGAAATTTTTTTTTTCTTTTCATTCTCTCCCTTCCTATAATCTCCATCCAAACAAGGTGTCAGTATATATGTGTGAAATAAATAAGTTTAAGTGGTCTATTTATAAAAAGTAATAAAATTATTATCATATTATAATTATTAGTTATTCAGCTATTATTTTTCGTTACTCGATAATCTTATTGAGTAGAGTAAGATACGGTAAAATCAATGTTTAACGGGTAAAAATAGAGTACCATAACTAGTAACGTTAATTCTTAATATATATATGAGTAAGGTTAAAATGCATCATTAGTTTTATGATCCAATCATGCTCCATGTTTTTTTTTTTTCTGTTTTAAAAGTTCAAACAATCGATCCAAACCACTCAACATGATATTCATATTAAAATGTGATTGGAGACCAAATTTTTTATTTTTTAGAATTTTTTTACTATTTTTTTAGATAGGTACAAAATCACTGTTTTGGATGGTCCAGAATCTTCTGAAAACAGTGATTTTGTACCTATAAAAAAAAGGTAAAAAAAGTTCCAAAAATTATAAAATTTGGTCTCCAAGTACATTTTAATACGAAGATGATGGTAAGCGATTCAGATTGACTGTTCGGACTTTAGAAACGAAGATATGAATGTGGAGCATGATTGGAGCACAAAACCAATGGTGCATTTTAACCCTGCTATATATATATATATATATATATATATATATAGAGATGGACTTAGCTACTTCATGGAGTAAAACGACTTTGTACTTCACGCCATATCTTCATTTTCAAAGTTCAAATAGTCGATTCGAACCTTCCAACATGTTCTTCATATTGAAATGTACTTGGAGACCAAATTTTACATTTTTTTGGAATTTTTTTACTATTTATTAAGCCACTTTGAAAATCTGAAAATCCTTATGAACAGTAAAAAACAGTAAAAATTTCTGGACCGCCGGATCAGTGATTTTCAAAGTGGCTTAATAAATAGTAAAAAAATTTCAAAAAATGTAAAATTTGGTCTCCAAGCACATATCAATATGGAGAACAACTTGAGCGGTTCGGATCGGTTGTTTGGATTTTCAAAATGAAAATAATGAGGCGTGGAGCACCAAGTTGTTTTACTCCATGAAGTAGCTAAGCCCAGCACTATATATATATATATATAGAGAATGGCTAATATCAAAACGTTTGTTCCTGGGCTCAGGAACAAACGGTTCCGTTCTCCCATTTCCAAAGTTCAAACAACAAATCCAAACCGTTAGATGTTCAATCTATATTAAAATGTGCCTGGAGACCAAATTTTACATTTTTTGGAATTTTTTTACTATTTATATAGCTAGTTTGAAAATCGCTGTTTTTATGAAATTTCTGCAGCATTGAAAAACAGCGGTTTTCAAACCAGCTTAATAAATAGTAAAAAAATTCCAAAAAATATAAAATTTGGTCTCCAAGCACATTTTAATATAGATTGAACATCTAACGGTTTGGATTTGTTGTTTGAACTTTGGAAATGGGAGAACGGAATCGTTTGTTCCTGAGCCCAGGAACAAACGTTTTGATATTAGCCATTCTCTCTCTCTCTCTCTATATATATATATATATAATGGCTAAGGTTAAAGTGGTAGTTCCAAGTCCGTGGAACTACCAATTCGGTGTTTTACATTTTCATAGTCCAAACAGTCGATCCAAATCGTTCAACATTATCTCTATAATAAAATGTGCTTGGATATCAAATTTTACATTTTTTTTTATTTTTTATTAAGTATTATGCAAAACTGCAGTTTTTCAGTGGTCCAGAATTGTCTGAAAATAATAGTTTTGTAAAGGACTTAATGAATAGTATTTTTTTTTTAAATGTAAAATTTAATCTCCAAGCACATTTTAATATAGAAATCATGTTGAATGGTTTGGATCAATTGTTTAGACTTTGAAAATGTAAAAACCGAATTAGTAGTTCGACGGGCT
The DNA here is from genome assembly GCA_025461125.1 of Carex kokanica. Classification (NCBI taxonomy): domain Eukaryota; kingdom Viridiplantae; phylum Streptophyta; class Magnoliopsida; order Poales; family Cyperaceae; genus Carex; species Carex kokanica. Next base: position 707,144 of record JAJGRX010000902.1, on the reverse strand, counting down.
TTGAACTACCACTTTGATCTTAGCCGCTATATATATAAAGTATATATGAGGAGGGCTCAAATGCTTTATTGCTTCGTGCCCCAATCGTACCCCAACATCTTTATCTTCAATTTTAAAGTTCAAGCAGATGATTCAAACCATTCAACATAAATATCCACTTTAAATATGATGGGAGACCAAATTTTATATTTTTTTGAAATTTTTTTACTATTTTTTAAGATAGGTACAAAATAACTATTTTTTAAGAAATTGTGGTCCATCTAAAAACAATGATTTTGTACATATCTTTAAAAATAGTAAAAAAATTCCAAAAAATATAAAATTTGGTCTCCAATCATATTTTATCGTGGATATTATGTTGAGCGGTTTGGATCGTCTGTTTGAATTTTGAAATTGAAGATAAAGATGTTGTGGTACGATTGGGGGCATGAAGCAATGAGGCATTTGAGCCCTCCTCTATATATATATAGAGATTGGCTAATATCAAAACCTTTGTTCCTAAGCCGTGGAACAATCGCTTCGGTTTTTATATTTTTAAAGTTCAAACAGTCGATCCAAACCATTCAACATTCAATCTATATTAAAATGTGCTTTGAGACCAAATTTTACATTTTTTTGGATTTTTTTAGCGAAAATAATATTTAAATTTTCAGAAAAGTCATGTTATTTTCTTTAATTTTTTTTAATGTTATTAATACAAATTTCGGGCCCGTAGACGCGGGAATCAATTTATTAATCTAAAGAAGAGGATAGAAGCAAATAGAAGGCGGCTGCGCACGGTCAATTTTCCAAAATGATGGGTCAAAGTCCACAATTTAGAATTTAGATCGCCACTAGGTCCTTGAATATAACACGAGCTAAGGAATAGTCCCCCGAAAATTGAAGAACGAACCAAGTTGCCGGGCAGAGTAAAATGATAATTCTCAGTTTAGATTTTAAGTAATCCAACTTTTCTGGCGGCCTTATGCCTCTAATATAACCAATTTATTTTTATTTTCCATATTTAAAAAAAGAGAATGGTTTAAATACTTTTATTTTTTGTGCCTCCACTGTACCTTCATTTTTTAAACGTTAATAACTCAAAATTTAAATCATAAACGTCAAAATAAAAACGTTAGATGTGATCTATGTTATGTTGTCTATGTGCTTATAAAAAAAATATCACATTTTGCTTTTGTTTTTATGTGAATCACTAAGTTGAAAAATCAACGTCTAGAAATTATCCACGTTAGTACATTTTTATAAGCTCTTGATGACAACCAAAATAAAGTTGAAATGTCATAATTTTTTACACGTGTATAGATAAAATGACGTAGATCATATCCAATGGTTTTATTTTGACTTTTAAGTTTTAAATTTTGAGTAATTAAAGTTTTTAAAAATAGAGGCATGATTAAAGCACAAAAAATGAAGATATTTGAACATAATAACCATTTTTAAATTTTTTGATATTTACCTGATCTGCAACTTTAAATACAGACCTAGCAAATTGGTACCGCAGTTTCAAGCTACGAATCCAACAATGCATTTAGTATAACACTAAAAGTGCATTAATTTGGGTATGCAGCTTTAAACTACGGTTCCAACTTGCTGAGTCCGCAGTTTAGAGCTACAAATATGGTAAATATGGAAAATTTTCAAAACATAGCATAATCATTGGCAAACTTGCATATTAAACCCAATTCTGATTTATTTTAAAAATCATAATTAGAAAAAGTACCAAATTTTTTATTACTATTAAAAAAAAATCATATTTCAAAATCTACACTCCATTCTGAAAATTTTCAAAATCTGCCTAAATCACAAAATTATTTTGCAATTTTAGATTTTGGAATTCCAAAACCGCAAAATTATTTTGCGGTTTTAGGTTTTTCTGTTTTTTAATTAAATAGAAAATATTATAATTTATTTATTTTTTGTATTGAAATATTATAAATATTTTATATATTTCTTTGAAAATAGATGAAATACTATATAATTTGATTTATTAGAAAGACTGCGACAAATAACCCGGATCAACATTTTTCAGGCCGGATTTTTTGCGGCTATAAGAAAAATTAAAATATTTCTTTGTGTGTTATTGGAAAAAAATTAAAAATATTTTGAATTTGAGTTATTAATCCCGTTTCAGAAGCCACTTCTAGGTAAATACAGAAAATATTGAAATCCTTCTATATTCGAAAATTAATAATTTGCTCTGACAAAATGTCGGATGAAATGATTTCTTATTGATTTTTTTTAAAATAGATACAATATCTTAGAATTTAAATGTACTAGCAGGACTACAATATTTTATTTATTTACTTAGAAGTGATTTTTGAACCGGGATCAATAACTCAGATTCAAAATATTTTTATTTTTTTTCCAATAACACATAAAGAAATATTTTAATTTTTCTTACAGCCGTAAAAAATCTGGCCTGAAAAATGTTGATCAGGGTTATTTGTCGTAGTCTTTCTAATAAATCAAATTATATAGTATTTCATCTATTTTCAAAAAAATATATAAAATACTTCTAATATTTCAATACAAAAAATAAATAAATTATACCATTTTTTGTTTAATTAAAAAAAAATCAGAAAAACCTAAAACCGCAAAATAATTTTGTGGAAATTTGCTTAATTTCTGCAAAATAATTTTGCGGGCAAATTTCAAAAATTTTCAGAATGGGTGTAGATTTTGAAATTTTATATTTTTTTGAATATTAATAAAATTCGAGAAAAAGTAAATTTAGAAACCAACTTGATTTATTTATTTTTACAAAAACCATAAGTACTGAATAGGCTATGCGGTATCTCTCATGTACTTTCAAGAGGTACCGTATAGTCTATTTGGTACCTCCCAATTTCACAAATTTTTCATAGTTTCTGCTAAGTAAAAGAGTAAAATTGGATGGTACCAAATAGATTATTCGGTACCGTTTAAATGTAATAAATGAGAGGTACCGAATATCTTACTCAATACTTATAATTTTTGTAATAAAAAAAGGGAGCACCTAACTATTCCCCATAACCTTCTCTCATTTATGCCCCAGTCATTAACTACTTGAGTAACTACTAACTACTTAAGATACCACTTACTATTTGGGAACCGCGTAATATTTGAAATATTTTACAACTGACCCGCACAAGTATTCATATATAATTCATCAAGTAGTCATATATAATACATCAAGTATTCACACCTAAGATATCAAGTATTTAAAAAAAAAACTGGACACATCACTCACCCATATTTTACACGCTTTTAGAGGTGGTTATTTTTTTCTCCGTTCAATCTAACTAATATTTCTGACGATCTGTGAGAAATTTTGCAAATCTAAAACTACAAACGTCTTCTACATAATTTTCTCTTTCAAATGACTTTCGAGTTGTCTGTTGCACAAGTATTCATACCTCGTCATGCAAGTATTCATACCTCGTCGAGCAAGTATTCATAATTCGTAGTGTAAGTGTAAATATGTGCATATGTGCATACCTCGATTAATTTTACAAGAGCAGTCGAATAATATTGAACATTGATTTATTGTTTTCTAGTACAATTTTATTTTTTGAAAATAAAAAATAATTGCCACATGTTTCACTATCGAAACAAAAATAATCTATCAAATTTTACAGATCAATTGAAATGTTACAAAAAAAATACAAAAACAATATTTAAAAAAAACAAAACATACTTCATTGAAGTATTCATACATATACGTTGAAGTATTCATACATAAGATATCAAGTATTCATTCATGCGATGAATCTGACCCTGCGGTCGACAGTGATGGATCTAATCCGGCGGAGGCGTGCTTGATTGGGATGGAGTGATGGAGGCGGAGGTGAGAGAGGGAGGCGGAGGTGGAGGCGGAAGGCGGAGAGGGAGACAGAGGTGGGAGAGGCGGGCGGAGGTGGGAGAGAGAGGCGGAGGCGGAGGTGGGAGAGGAAGGGAGAGAGAGGAAAGAAATATTGTTAACTAATTTGTAGGGACTACTAGATAGTTAGAATTGATAATTATAGTTATAAAAGAAAGTTAGTTAGTTGGATGCAGAAATGAGGGAAGGAAAGAGAGGGTATATTATAATTATCCAAAAAAAAAACCAGCTAAGTTGATTTTCTAAATTGTTTTTTTTCTAATTATGATTTTAAAAAAAATTCCCCAATTCTCATTTCCTTCTTTCCTCCGATTTCAGCTTTCTTTTACAGCTGATGCTTAACTAGTGCATAAATTTTCTGTAAATCTTTCCCTTATTCATTTCTTTCTTCTTTCCAACGGTTATATGACCGGAACTTGCATAATAGAGTAGAATTAGGACGTTGTAAATCACTAAAGGATGCAGAACATGTAATTCCAGATTTCAATTTCAAACAAAATAATATTTCACAGCTCATCATTAGTTTTTAGGGAGGGACTAGCTTTCCCCCGCCATTAATCCCCCACTTTTTTTCCGACTTAAGATAAGTAGGGGACCACAGTATTACAGTTAATAACTGCTGAAATTAGTAGAGGACCACAGTATTCGTCCGCTAAAAACAAAAAGAAAACACGTTAATTATTGGGAGATAGAAGGGGACCACAACTGCCTTCACAGCATTACCGGCGGACATATTGCGCAAAAGTATTCACACTTGACCCAGGTAGTATTCATCCATGTAAATAAAAGTACTCATATTTGAGAAATAATTATATAAGGAAACATTACCACACATCTTTTACACGTTTTTAGAAGTGATTTTTTTTTTCCTACGTTCACTCTAACTAATATTTCTGTCGATCTGTGCGGAATTTTTCAAATCTAAAATCACGAAAGTCTTCTACACAATTTTCTCTTTCAAATAAGATCCATGATGACATACTTTCGAGGTGTCCGTTACGTAAGTATTCATCTTTCATTGAACAAGTATTCATCCTCATCGTGTAAGTGTAAATAGTACATGAAGGTACGGTGGGACCGCACAACCGCGACTTCAGATAAGTAGGGGACCACAGTAATATGCGGAGATAAGTGGTGGAATTAGTAGGGGACGATTTACGAAAAAATATTCACACTTAACACGAGTTGTATTCATCCATGTAAATAAAAGTACTCATTTTTGAGAAAGAATTATATATGAAAATATTACGACATTAAGAGCATTAATTACGCGGAGATAGTAGGGGACCACAACTGCCGTCCGCTAAAAACAAAAGAAAACGCGTAATTAAGTGGGGGACTGCACAATCGCCATCACTAACTACCGTGGGGACCGCATAACCGTCACCGCAAGTGGAAATAACATAAAGTATTCATCTATAATACATCAAGTATTCACCCTAATATATCAAGTATTTTTAAAAAAACTGGACATATCACACCCATCTTTTACACGTTTTTAGAGGTGGTTTTTTTTTTTCTTCGTTCAATCTAACTAATATTTCTGACGATTTGTGAGGAATTTGCAAACTAAAACCACGAACATCTTCTACACAATTTTCTCTTTCAAATGAGATCCATGATGACATACTTTCGAGTTATCCGTTGCACAAGTATTCACCCTCGTCATGCAAGTATTCATCTATCATTGAACAAGTATTCATCATTTGCAAATAACTCGATACTGCATGAGGAAGAGAAACATAGACACGAAAGTGATTAATTGCATTCGGCAGAGGTAGAGATGGGAGAAGGAGGCAGAGGTGAAGATGGAGGTGGGAGAGGCGGAGGTGGGAGAGGGAGGCGGAGGCGGGAGGCGGAGGCGGAGAGGGAGAGGCGGGCGAAGGCGGAGGTGAAAGGGGAGGCGGAGGTGGGAGAGGGAGAGGAAGGGAAAGAGAGGAAATAAATAGAAGGAGAAAATCTACTAATTAATTTGTAAGGACCACTAGTTAGTTAGAATTGATTATTATAGTTAGAAAATGAAGTTAGTTAGTTGGAGAAAAAATGAAGGAATGAATCAAGGATAACATATAATTATCCTAGTTTTTATTTGTCATTTGGAAGTAGATTTTTTGTCCCAAATTGAAAAAAAAAAAGAGCAACAAGCCAACCACACATGTAATTTAGGTTTATTGGTTAAATCGTTTGGATTATTCTTTGCACCAAAGATCTACTTTATAGTTTATCAAACTTAATATTAGGTCAGTAATATTCATGCGTTGTCTTGAGATGTTGAACAAACACCGAATTAAGATGCAAAACAAGTTGTCAGAAAATACAACTCGTTTCGGTATTGGTGAAACTAATGAAATGATTTACCAGAACTAATTTTGCTTAACCAGTGAAATTAGCATCGTTGATACACTGATGATTTTAAATTAGGGACCATTTTCCATCATGCCATTTGTTCTGATTTAGAACAAAATAAAAGAAAGAAAATGAAAGAAAAAACATGCCACCAATTAGAACAAAAATTATCAGGGCTAGATGAGGAAGTCTAATGTTTTTGAACCAATAATGTAATAAAAATAGAGTAGAACTAGGGTGTTCCTAAGCTCACCAAGTCCTTCCGTGAGCTCGACTCTAAAACCTATCGAATTGACTTCAAATGACATTTTTAAGCCGTTAGATGTTCAATCCATATTAAAATGTGCTTGGAGACCAAATTTTACATTTTTTAGAATCTTTTTGACTATTTATTAAGATGGTTTGAAAATCACTGTTTTTCAATGGTGCATAATTTTAACAAAAACAGCGATTTTCAAACCATCTTAATAAATAGTAAAAAAGTTTCAAAAAATGTAAAATTTGGTCTCCAAGCACATCTTAATATAGATTGAACATCTAACGGTTTGAAAATATCGTTTGAAGTCAATTCAATAAGTTTTAGAGTCGAGCTCACAGAGGGCTTGGTGACCTTAGGAACACCCAGTTCTACTCATAAAAATAGGCAAAGTTTTGATATTCGTGTATTCACTTATTTCCGATTTGGTAATTAAATTGGTTTGGTAATTTTTTTTAAATTATATTTTGTAAAAAAAAAAAAATCTTCCGTGGAGGGCTTCGAGACATTTTTTCTTTGGAAAAGACGGATCACCTTTATGTTCCTGACAAGACTCAGAAATAAAATTTGTTGGAAGCCGTGAGAAAGGGAAATCTTTTAATCACATAAATTATAAAATTCGGACAAAAATAGAAAGAGCGTATCGTTTTTATTAAATACAGTAAGATTAGATTCATTGAGTTTAATTTATTAATATTTTTTTTAAACTGCACAGGGTGAAAACAAAATTATAGATCTTGAACAGTGATTCCGATTCACAAAGGGGGTTGATTTTCTGCAGCAAATAACCCTCTTTAATCATTGATTTTCTACTGGTACAGAGGATGTTGTGCCACAAAAAAGCAATCCCTTTATAGATCGGAATCAATGTTCACGATTTATTCACTAACTGATTGATATTCTGCGGCACCAAACCCTCTATATCTACAAATACAGAGGGTTTTGTGCCATAGAAAAATAACGCTTTTATGGATCGGAATCACTGTTCACAATCCATAAATTTTTTTTTTTTTTTTTGTAAATTCTCTGCGCAGTTTAAAAAAAAATCAATGAATCGGACTCAATAAGTCCGATCTTACTATATTTGATAAAAACGAGCACTCTTTCTATTTCCGTATGTCCGAATATTATAATTTCTATGGATAAAAAATTTCCGTGTGAAAGACCGCTGTGGTCGACATTTTTATTAATATCCAAAGTTAATTACAAATTAATAAATATACCCAAAGTTGTTGGGAATTTATAAAAATATCCATACCGGCCATTTTATGACCGGTACTAAATTTTTTTTTTTAGAGACAAATAGCAAAAATGCTGAAATCTAATACTAAAAATTTGATTTTTTTAAAATATTTGTTACATTACTTTTTTTTATATATAATTAGTATATTTATACTAAAATACACTAAATTACTTTAAATTATGTTAAATTACGCTGAATTACACAAAATTATGCTAAATTATAATAATTATGTTAAATTATGCTAAATTACACTAAATTAGGCCGATTTTGTGCCATCTTTCATAAATCATAAAAAATAGTAAACAAATTTCAAAAATAATAAAAATTGGTATTATACAAATTAATTATATAACTATTTTACTGAGCTACGTAGATTGAATAATAGAAATGAAAATCTTAATTGGAAACTTCAACTCAAGTTTTGAGGCTCTTTCCTTTATTTTTTGGTAATTTTGAATTTTGAAATTTGGCAAACAGAGCACTGACGTATGCATATTTTCGCAAGCTTTCCAAAAAGTGGTCATGTGCTGAAATCAGACACTCGAGCGCCGTTTGATGCTTCGTCGTCGTTTTTCGCCTTCTCAGTGAAAATATCATCCCTATTCATATGTAATTTAGCGTAATTTACCGTAGTATTTTAGCATAGTTTAACATAATTATTATAATTTAGCGTAATTTAGTGTAATTCAACGTAATTTAACATAATTTCAAGTAATTTAGCATATTTTAGTATAAATATGCTAATTATATATATATAAAAATAATCTAACAAATATTTTAAAAAAAATTTAAATTTTTAGTGTTAGATTTCAGTATTTTTGCTATTTGTTTCTAAAAAAAAAAATTAGTACTGACCGGTACCGAAAAAATGAAAACCGGCCAAAAAAAATAGCTGGTATGGATATTTTTATAAATTTCTAACAACTTTGAGTATATTTATTAATTTGTAATTAACTTTGGATATAAAAATGACAGAGAATGCTTCAGTTTGACCGTAATAAAAATGTCGGCAGCTGTGGGGACTGGTACATTAATCTTTCCTATTTAAAGGGGGAATTTATATAAGAATGTGACATTTCAGCCCAAAATATCTCCTGTAATGGGTTGTCACACAATTCAAGAATCAAGCAAGAATCAAAACCAAACTGCTCTCTCCTGCTCCTAGTTGGTAGGTGCTCAATCACACTTCATCTACGCTTGCTCCCTTGTTTCTTTCTCTCTTCACGAATATTCTTGCGCGTCTGAGTGTAAATAGAAGGCGCCTCAGCTTCTCTTGCCTCTGTTTACAAATGGAGTACCTAGTTGAGTCGACATCTGTGATAACTGGAGAAGGGGAGAGGTGCAGCAGCACAGAGTCCGGCTGGACGCTTTACTTGGCATCTCCCCTGGATGATGATGATGATGGTGGTGGTGAGATGGGTAGTGATCTCAGTGTTGAATTTCATGACAGCACTGGTGAGAACAGAGTAGAGGAGGATGATTCGTTGGCTTCTGATGCGTCTACAGGAAATAATGAGAGAAATGTTACGACAACGGATGATCATGCTAGTAACCTTTCTACCAATATCAAGGAGAAATCTAAGAAAATTGAGAGAAGGGAAGAAAGAAGATGTTTTGGTGGTTTGTTCAAGAGAGGTGGATCTTCTAGTAGCTGCACTTCTAAGATTTGGAAAACAAAACTAACCTGGTAACAATGATTTTGCTAAACTTTTTTATATATTGTTATTTTGGTTGAGGCAATGTAGGAACTAGCATCTCTTTGAGGTTTATGTATTTTACCTTTATCCCTTGTCGTATGACTTGTGTAAATTAGTTATATATAAAATGCCTTTTTCTCAACATCCCCTGTTTAGTCTTGTATATTTAGTTGTTTTCAAGATAACATACAAGGGCTCAATGAAACATGCATCCTTGTATTAAATGAAACATGTGTACGTAGATAAGTATATTATTTTTTTGAGGGTAAGGTGGCGAATTGCCAGCTTGCGAATTTTCACTGATAAAAAAATATTTACAGATAGATAAGTATATTCACATTTGCTTGTAATAATAAGCTAATTATTAAATGAAACATACCTACTTTTTCCCGAATCTTAATTCCCTGTCGAGTCTTAAGACACCTCTTCCCATATATTAAGTCTCCTAATTAATTACCCTAATTAGGTCATTATTCTCAGGATTTCTGGAATTTCTATTCAGCAAGGTCATTTGTCCCTTGTACGTTTTAATATTTTGAAGCTATAAACATTAAAATAGGTAACCCAATAATTCAATTTTTCCAAAACAAAACGGAAAGCAAAATGCCAACTCAACATATAGCTACCAGCACCTAGAAAAAAAAGGAGAATGGAATAATCAAGCAAGACTACTTTCCAATGAAAGAACAAAAACTAGAGTAAAAGATGATAAAAGCTGAACTGCCACAAATGGGCAAGTATCTGAAACATGGCCAGTCTAATCTTGGTTGGCAGAGCAAAAAACAAAATAGAAGCGTATATGTATATATGCTTCTTTAAAAACTAGTGACTTAATTAACCTCTTGCACCCGAGGTGGCGAGGTGTCATTAAAGGAGATAGGAGTAGGTCCGATGTTCGATTAACTCTATCACCGTACGATTTGCATCAAGATTCATGCGCACGGAAATTGTTAAGACTTGCACGGAATTGATGCGAGCACACGAATCTCGATGCAGATCGGATGGTCATCACACCCATCGAACCAAGGTAGGTCCGATGGGCATCGGACCTACTCTGATTCCGTCATTAAATGGATGCCCAAATTCATCTGTTACGTAATTTGTTCAATTCCGTACATCTAGTCGTAATTATTATCTCTATGAAAAACGAAGGTAAAAAGTTTGAAATATTTCCGACATTTTTATTAATATCTAAAAATAATTACAAATTAATAAATATACCCACATTAGCTGGGTATTTTTAAAACTGTCCAAACCGGCCATTAAAATGGCCAGTCTTTTTTTTCTCAACCGACCATTTAATAGCCAGTTGGGACTTTGACCCAATAAATACCTATCTTTCTCTTTCCTACCTCTCACAACTCATTCAAACCCACATAACAGAAAGAGAGGAAGAAAAAAAGAGAGATTTTTGAGGCGATTTTTCCTGTAATTTATTATTTTTTTCCATTTTTTTCTTTTTTATTTATTAATTTTTAATTTTTTTAATTTTTTTAATTTTTTAGAAATTGTTTAGAATTAATATAAATTGTCTAATCCATAACTTTTATTTCAAACTCTAGATCTTACCATGGCACCCAAACCTGAATTTCTAAAATGAGGAAGTGAAACAACACGCAATGCTTACATATCCTTCGCTAATAATTTTTGGACGGGTGAAGCCCGCTTGAGGAGACGTTTATCTCGTTTAGGATTTCCACCCAACGAGGTTGAAGAATATGTTACCACGGATGATCCGACTATTAAAAGCGTTCTTTACGAGAACTTCGGCGATATCGGCCCTCCACTTGATTGGGAAGTCTGCCCTGCATGTCGTGTCAAGGGTGAACTCTTACACCTCAAATGTATCGTCAATAATGCTGATCTGGTAAACGATTATCGTTTCCAAACGTGAGAGTGTGTTGAAGTGCTGAAGTGCCGTCGCATCTTGGTCATCTGCATATGGAACTTAGACGTCCCATGACTAGCCCGTAAATCGTCCGGATCAGCTCCTAACAACTGATCGATGTGCTCAGCAAAATGACTACTGTCAGATATGCCACCAACGGGTGTGCCACTGATAGGCAAACCCCATAGGGCACTCACATCCTGAAGTGTCACTGTCATCTCTCCAAATGGTAAGTGGAACGTGTGCGTCTCGGGACGCCATCGCTCCAGTAGTCCTGCAATGAGAGATGCATTGATGATGCCACTCCTACTCTGCACTATGGAGACAATACTGTACATCCCCAAATTGATGAGATACGGGTCCATCACCTTGTAGTACCGCATCCGAACGCATCACAGCTTGACATCTAAAATTAAAAAAAAGTAATTCACATAGTGTTAACACAACAAAATTAAAAAAAAGCTAAACAAAAGTAATGTACCTCAAGAGAAGCCAGTGAGACTCGGTGATCGCTGTGGCATTCATAGGAGAGGACTGAAATGCTCCGTGCTATTAGGGGCGATAAGCTCATCAGCAGCAGCTGGTACTGGTCGAGTCCTAGGCCGTCCTCTAGCCATTCTAATTTCAAAAATAAAATTATGTTAACTTACGCTAAGAAAACCCTAAATCCTAATATATGCTAAAATATACTAAAATAGACTAAAACAGGTTAAAATATGTTAAAATAGACTAATTGTGCTAAAATATGCTAAAAAAGTGAAAATATGCTAAAATATGCTAAAATCCGCTAAAATATGCTAATTGCGCTAAAATATGTTAAAATATGACCAACTATGCTAAAATAGACTAATTATGCTAAAATATGCTAAAATAGGCTAAAACAGTTTACTGTAAGTGGATAATCTTTTTTTACATGGACCATCTGGATTGATTATGTATTTCTATTTTTCTTTTGTTACATCACTTGTCGATTAACTGACGTAATTCATGTGTCACATAACATGTTCATTCGTGTACAACATCAGAACTCAAATTTAAAATATGAGGGACTGGATATATAAATGTTCTGTAATTTTATTTTATAAAGAACTAGTATAATTTTTAGTAAAAGTTAAAATTTTAATGGATAAAATTGAAAAATAATAATTTATAGGGAGTGACGTGTCTTAATAAATTTTATGAAGCACCCCTTTCTCTTCATCTATTTTCGCTCTTGTTCACGTGACGTGTCTTCTTTTAATTGAAAATGACACATTACGTCACGTCATGTAAATTGATCTGGTCACGTCACGTCACATCATATCGCATCACATGACACAAGACCAATTTTTTCAATGTTATTTATTTATTTTAATTTATTTTGTAATAGTTTTATTTTTATATTTTTAATTTATACGTTATTATTTTTCATGAAAACTTGAAAAAAAATATTAAACAAATAATTAGTCACGTCACGTGTGGTCACAGTGTGATTATATGTGACATGGCCATGCATTCACGTGACGTGATTGTTCTTCGCCATGAAAATAAGTTTTGGTTGTACGTCATAACATGAAATTTTGTCCACAATTTTCTGTTATGATGTATGACCACATGTTAGATATAATCACTGTTTTTAGATGGTCCACAATTGCATGAAAAATATTGATTTTGTATCTATCTTAAAAAATAGTAATTTTTTTTCAAAAAAATATAAAATTTGATCTCTAAGCATATTTTAATGTGGATATCATATTGAGCAGTTCAGATCTTTTGTTTGAAATTTGATATCGAAGATAAAAATGTTGGAATACGATTGGATTAGAGCATGAAGCAATAGGGCATTTGAGCCCTCCTCGTATATTTATCTCTTAAATTTATTCGGTAGGTTCATATAATTGCGATTTATCCAAAAAAAATCACATATTTCAAGACGTAGTTAAAAAAAATGCAATTAAGCTGGTCATTAAAACTTTTAATCGCTTTATAAACCTCATAGTGTTAAAGTTCTCTAAAAAACATCATCATTTATCATATTTTGCCACTAACTTTCATTTTTTTTATCATATTTATCTCTTAATTAAATTGATTCACTAGGCCATTTCGAGGCCAAATTAAAAAAATGCAATTGAACTTATCATTAAAGCATTTAATCGTTTATAAACCTCATAAAATAAAAATTCTCTGAAAACACATAATTTATTTGAAATACGTTTAAACCAATTAAACTATCATATAACAACCTACCGTTAAATATAGTTAAAATTTAAAGTGGGTTCATAATTATATCCTTTTTTTTATTTGAAACCCGTAGGCATCATTATATCCTGCATAGTAATACGTTGACGAAACACAAGACATCAAGTAAAAACCCTTATATTTATTGGACCAACTTTTTTAATAAATCTCTCAACTCGAATTGATAGGATCACAAATACGTAGAATAATTATTGTGACATCCACTATCCTTTTAGGGGAAATTTCACGTATACCCGTCAAAAACTTTAAAATTACATATTTTTCTCTCTAAACTTGCAAAACTCACAAATTTATCCATTTTATTGTCTTTTATATTAAAACTCATTTTAAATTTATAAAATATCCATTTTACTCTTTATAAAAATAAAAAAGAATTGTAGTTTGCTTAAGAAAAATATCGATCTTATAAGATATCCATTATACTTTTTACCTTTATAAATATATATTTTGCCCGCGAACATCGGATACCCATTATACCCTTTACCCTTTATAAAATATCTATTTTGTCCTAAAAACCGATCATATAAAAGACTGACATTTTTCTTAAATAAGCTATAATTTTTTATGCTCTTAATTAATAAAGGATAAAATGAATATTTATAAATTTAAAATTAGTTTTAATATAAAAGACAATAAAATAGATAAATTTGTGTGTTAGGAAAGTTTAGAGAGAGAAATATGTAATTTTGATATTTTTGAGGGTATACATGAAATTCCCCCTTTTTGTTAAAGGGGAGAAATGAAAGAGGACTCATGAGTTATGACAGGAAAGATGAGTTGGGGTGTAAATACGACGAACAACACGTGAAAGAGAGTCAATTAGCCCGGCGGTGCCTAAAGTTACTTCGGGCAGCACTTTAATTAGATATCTGAAATAGAATCTCAACCGTGGATTATAATGGAGGGCAGAGATGCAACCCATTTCTAAATATTACTTGAGACGATATGGACTAATTTTGGATGAGGAGGGATCTAGTTACCACAATTTTGAGTTACAATAAAATTACTACAACCAATTTTTACATTTTCAAAGTCCAAATCGTCGATTCAAACCGTTCAACATGATCTCCACAATAGAATGTGCTTCCAGATCAAATTTTACATTTTTTTGAATTTTTTTACTATTTATTAAATATTTTATAAAAACTAGTCAAATTCAGACCATTGAATTTTGTACCCATCTTAATAAATAGTAAAAAAAATTCAAAAAAAATGTAAAATTTGATCTGGAAGCACATTCTATTGTGGAGATCATGTTGAACGATTTGGATCGACGATTTGGACTTTGAAAATGTAGAAAATGGTTGTGGTAACTTTGTTGTAACTCAAAATTGTGGTAACTAGGTCCCTCCTCATTTTGGATAGGTTTGGGGCCTGAAAGTAGGGAAAGTTGCCCATAACAGGGACTTTTGCGTCCATTGTCATACGTTGAAAGTAGGGATGCAAACGGATCGGATACGGATTGGACAATGGTAAAACCATATTCTCATATCCGTATCCGCTTTTAATTTTCAGATATGTATCGGAAATTAGACGTATTGGATATTTGTTTTGTATAACAGTGAATAATAATTTTTTTCATAATATATATTAAACTATATAATCTAACAGAATTAAATTTAAAAATATATCTGTGTATGTATCTACACGGATATTCGGATATTGAATATCCGTATATAATTTTCAGATATAGACGGATAATATCTGATCTGTTTGCACCCCTAGTTGAAAGGTATAAATAAAACAATCGGATTTAGAGTTGATTACCATACAATTCAGAATTCCACAGGTAGGGGTGCAAACGGATTGGACATTATTCGTCTGTTTTTTGCATTTGTATTCAAAGTTTTGTGGATTTAGATATGGATAGTCTATAAATATGAATACGAATATGGATATGATTTATACAGATACGGAAAATAAGATTTTATGTTTCAGAAGTAGATATATATATGGAAAATTCAGAAGTAGATACTATATGGAATTAATTCTTCCTCGACTCTCTTCGAAAATCAGTTTGGGTGTAGATCAACACCATATGGATAAATTGATATGTTCCCAAATTAATTTCCTCCAATATTAATTATGTTTTTACCGACTGATCATCCCCTTTCACATAAGTCTGGGTATAATATTCGACTGGCATAATCACTACCTGGATCAATGGAAGAAAACAAAATCCACGTGACTCACACTGGGACCTTGTCTGGGCGGCAGGGGTTTGGGCTCTCTGACGGAAGAGAAATAGAAGATTGTTTTCAGCAAAAAGGAAGGTGGTACATCGATTGATCATCGATACAACACTGGAGATAGAGAATTGGCGCCTATACATCTAGGAAATAACTGGGGGATCTCGACATAAGGTTGAGATGAGTATCAAAATAACTCCTGTGTATAGGTGCGGGAGTGTGTAATTTATATAATTAGGGCCTGTAAATAAACTTTTTTTTTATCAATATATCTGTTGTCGACAAACCATAAAAAAAAATATTCGACTGGCAAATCTAATGCCTTTGAAGGTGTTAAATTTTCTTTTTCTAATATTTGATGTTGATGATCCTAAATGATATTAATATATCATAAGACGAGATGATTTGATCATATTTATAATTGTCACTATTGATTACATATTGGTATTGCAAGACTTAACCCATATCCTGTATCAATAAGTCCAATAATATTATAAATAATTAAATCCTATAAATTTTCGTTTTGTTTTGTACTTATTGTAATTAAGATAATAATAATGCAACCGAGAGAAGGGCCATGCCCTTTTTCCATTTAAAACGCACGTTTAGTGTAACAGTCCAGTGTCGAAATTAAGGGAAAAAAAATTAAAAAATTAAAAAATTAAAAGTTAATGTACAACAGTTTGGCAGTATAGTATGACCACCTGTACGCAGTGCCTATGAAAAGACCCAGAACTAAAATGGGCTGGAAGAGGTGTGAGAGACAGCTGAGATGACTGATACATTAACCTTTCCTATTTAAAGAGAGATTTTAAAGAAAGATCGACTGTGACACTTCACCCCAAATGATCTCTGCACCTCTTTCATTCCTCAAAAGAAATGGGTTGTCAGACCGTTCAAAAGCCAAACAGCTCTTCTTCTCTCAGCTGCTCGTTGCTATATCATACTTCGTTTAATGCTCTTGCATGCTCTCTCTTGTTTCTCTATCTCCATTATTGTAGAGTTAGCTAGATTGCACTGCGTACGTCTGTGCTGGTAGAAAGGCTAATTAGCATCGATCTCTCCATTTTTCTTTACAAATGGAGACTCCAGAGGAGTTATCTGACATCACTGACGGGGATGGGCGTAGCCGAACCCATACCGAGTCTGGTTGGACGACGTACTTGGTATCTTCCATGCATGATGACGGTGATACAGACAGCAAGAGTTCATTGGCCTCTGATGCATCTACCGTAAACATTCACACAGATAAGACGAGGCATTATCATGACAACTATTATGATGATGGTGGCGATGAAGATGATGCCGATCATGGTAAAACCTACGACAATCAGAAGGGAAAAGTGGAAAAGAGTACTGAGAAAAACACAGAAAAGAAATGGTTCAGGGGTTTGTTCAAGAAAGATGGTTCTTCTAGCAAAGGCGGTTCTAAGAATAAGAAAGCTAACATCAAGTGTGGTAGATGATTTGGCTAATTAAGCTCTCCAAATACTATTTTGGCTATGTTAAAGGATATTTTAAATTGCTAAATAATAAATTCTTTTGATTCGTATATCTTTTAGTCCATATTTAAATTTCTCAATATGGGAGTGTATTAGCTCTATACTTGTATATTTCACTCTGTCAAAAATGATTTACTAAGAAGATTCTTTTATATATGATTTCCTTCATGTTTTGATTCTTTGGCAGTCGAGAACTATATATGAAATCAGATAGAGCTTTTTATAACTATGATAAACTAGATCAGGAACTATTCCCAACTATTGCGAGAACAGTAAAATTTCCAAATGATTAGAATATTGAGAAAAAATTGGATGCACAAGCATATACATTAGGCTTAACCGTGCTAATTAACCCACAACTGCTTCTCTCTCTCTCTCTTTCTATATATGTCAAACTTCAACTGACATTTAATTTTTGTAGAAAAGGAAATTTTATATATATACATCAGATTGACGCTTACTATGTTAGGTTAGGTCTAATAAATTGACATTTCATTTTCATTTCAGTTGGTGATCTTTAGTTAAATTTACTAGATGCTACTAAGCTAGCTAGCCTCTTGACTTAAATAGGTTTTTCTATGGAATCTTCACTATATAATTTTTATAAGATCTATTGAATTTGCATTTAACATGGCCTGATGGCCGCCCCTGCTTCTAATATATTTTTGAATATTTTCTTGGAAATTGCATTATCTATTATATTAACTATCCAGCTCAACCTCAAAACTTTACAACCTAGCAGAAAAGAATAAAGAAGTTGCATCTCAACTGATCCACAGATGACTACAAAACTGAAAGAATTAATTAAACAGAAGCAGTTTCTTAATTAATGAAAGAAGAAAAACTTGAGTACTAAGATTAAAAGAGGTTAACTCTCAATTGGGCAAAAGTTTGCAACATTGCCAGTCTATTCTCGGTTGGCATGAGCAGGAATAAAGATACAATAGCTCTTCAAAACTGGAACATGACCTCTTGCACCAGGAGTGTCATTCAATGAGGTGCACAAGCAGCTCATTGAATTTAGTATAACATTTCATTCATTATGAAAATGACTCTGCTTGTCCAATAAGCTCCGAAATTTAAGTAAAACCTAATTTATTTGATATAAAGTTTTAAGAGTAGACTAAGATGTTTTAAAATCTTAAAAAAAAAAACTATTGAATTGGCTTCAAATCATTAATTCAAACTATTGAAATTGATTTATTTCATAAGTGATGTAAATATATGTAAAATCTATAAATTTATCAAAAAATGATAAAAAAATTGCATTAAAATTAACTTATAGTCCCTTTTTTTTACCACTTGACTTTTATACTAAATTAATTCAAACTTTATAAATTATACATATAAATGCATCACTCATGAAGTAGATTAATTTCAATGGTTGGATTCGTCATTTGAATACAATCCGATAGATTTTAGAATTAAGCTCTCAAGGACATTATAGTTCTACTATAAAGTTCAATTTCACTTAAATTGTATGATCTTTGATATATTTGTAAGAACAAAATATACAATTTCTTAGCTTTCAATTAAGTAAAATTTTGAGTTCAATCTTTTTTAGAATATTTTGATTAAAAAAAATCTAGCTAGCATTCAATGACACAACAAACTAGAGCTTAGCAAGGCTAGCGATCTTTACATAAGTGCATGCATTAAATTGTACAACTAGAGCATGAACTCCCCAAAAGGCGCTGATGTTGCCCATGCATATGAGCTCACCTACACCAAGTTTAGTGCGAGCATGTGGGCAGTTTAATACCTATCTGTTATACCTAACAATTGCATCATAATCATATTGTAAATTATGGCATTATTAGTAACATTAGGTCTAGTTAGCTACTAAGAAAACAACATAACACCAGCTCCGTGCATCTAATTTGTTGTTTCGTTCTTATGTGTAGGTGGGCCCCCGCAAACCAAGAAATACAAAAGAGGAAATATGAAGTTAGTCCATCCTTTTGTGTCAAACTTGACTAATATTGAGAATAGTTGATTTATCATTATATCATATAAGTTGAATTCAGAGCATCATTAACATAATTTCATTATAAGTTACTATTGGGCAACATTTAAGTCAGAAAGAGGTTATGATGAAATGTGATTCAGATAAGTACAAACTCAAATATTCCTTTATCATTCCAGATTAAAGCAAGCATAGTATAGGTGAGGGAAGCGAGCATCAGATCCAAATCGGTCTAATAACCGTTCGGAACTATCCGATTCGTTTCATGATTCGTGCGCGCTTGATCCACAAAAAAATAATGCGAATCAGAAGGTTCCAAGTGGGCATTGGACCCAACCCTTCGGAGGCGCCCCAGAGATGCTCTGCCTGGGATTTTAATTAGAAAAACTTAAAGTACAGTTTTTGAAATAAAATTTATCATTTTGATGAAATTGGAATTCAGCAAAGTCACACTTCCAATACTTTCATGTAAAAACTGTCCTGGGTTTTTTCAGCATAGAGGTCGGTAAATTGTGATATTTTGAAAACTATAGTTGGTTTTTCAAAATAGCAGTAGCTCAAGTTATGCCAATATTTAGCAGCTCATCAGAATATTCCTTTTCTCAGACCTGGATATACTAAAATTAAATAAGTGAGCAGAACTGGTGCTATACAATGCATTGATAAATTGTTGCTCTCTGCAAATACACACTAGTTTTATCAATGCTCTCTGCAAAAACGCACCAGTTCCAGAGTTCTGGCTATGTACATTTGAAATTTGAAACAGATTTGAGGGGTTTATTCTATTAACTGATGTAAACGTCAAAGGAAACAGCTACAATTAAATTATTACAGTTTTCATTACAAGCAACTCATCTCTGAGCAAGACAAATTGCAGCAGTCCTAACTTAATTTCTACAAACAAAACTTCACAACTTCATGCAGATCCATGCATCAGAACTACCAATCCTGCAATGCCAAAAATGTAAAGGGATCCAGAATCAGGCTTTGCTTCTGGAAAGACGTTCAGATCAACAATAGCAAGTCAATGATGATTTGGTTAAAAGGCTTTGGTGGTTAACATAAAAAACTTCAGCTTATGCATTTAACAATCCATTTATGGCATGATTACAATAAGCCAGTGCAAAATGCCACAGCTATACTTAACAGGTATTTATTTGCAGTTTGTTGCTTATTTTGTGCATCTATAGATGCATGCTGCCAGAGCTTGAATTTCAAGGATCTGATAACCTCAATTATTAAATGCACAAGCTTGGTACTGCCTGGTATGACACTGGTATTGGAATAACATGTATATTGACAATGATTGAAAGTTGAAACTTAAGATCAAACTAAGCTTTCTAATCCAATGATTTTCCAATTCAGTTTATCAATCTAGCCTGACGTCTCAGAAATTTAATCACTAAATACACAATTTATTTACCTGTCGGGACTATAAAAAATTAAATTAAAATGCAGAAGTAAAATGTAAATAGAAAGCAACTAATCCAAAAACAAAAAAAATCCCCTGGGCCCTGTTATGCTTCAAATGAGAGCCAGCACCTGTCAAAATATAAGCATGTGTGCACACCAGGTGCTCGATAGAATGCAACTTAATTTACCAATTTCCCTTTTCATGCATTAGCAAAGGGCCCTACATGATCAATCTATTGAGATCCAACAATTCATAATTCTCCCGCAGTACTGACTATTCCAGAATCATAAACCACGAGCTTGCAATTACTAGATATTTTAGTGACGACCGTGCGATTTTAAAATCACCATACCTAGGATTTGGAGTGGTGAATGAAAGCGGTTGCGCAGAGAATTGCAGCGATGAAGGCGAAGAAACCAAAGACGACCATGAGAGAGATGCCAGCGACCGTCAGATCCAGCATCACTTGCACCAGATGTAGGATCATCATTTAGGCTCCTCTTGCTCTCTCTCTCTCGGTACTTGTTCCACATAAAGAGGATGGAGCAGAAAGAGGCTGGGTTGGATTTATCGGAATAGTTTAATTTATAACGGTCTGAGAGAAATGGGGAAGCATTGATTGATTGGAGCAGCAGCAATTGCCAGGGGGCGCACTGCGCACCGCTCGAGAAGTATGTTGGCTAGCTACGACGCCATTTGGCTCTCTCTCTCTGCTGTCACGGCCTCGATCACGGCAGATGAGATTTATCCTATTCTGATTATAGATTAGATTTTCGAAGGCTCCATTTCCGGTTTTCGTGCTCAAGTTGGGAGAACTCGTGGGTTGGGCTTAGTATGTAATCAGGGCTGGGATTTCAATTTTACGCCAATCCAGGCCCAGTTTGTATTTTCAATGTATTTCTTTCTAAACACTCACACTAACTTTGTAAACACACTGCAAATATTAATAAGAAAACGAATGAAAACACTGAAATTTTTTTTACTCTGCACATCAACGATCAATCCGATTTTGAAATTTTAAATTAGTCCTGAACTTCACCCAAGAAAACCAAGACAAGATCAGGAACCAACTGGTGGTCTTTTGGACAAGTTAAAAAACAAAATTTTTGCATTTTGATTGTTCTATCAGAAAAGAGAAATTTCTCACTGTTTATTTTCTATCAACGACTTATTTGTTCAATTTATGGATGGGATGCCAATAATGTATTCGTTAATAATTTCCTTGTTTATTTCAGATTCTTTTTCATTTTTCAGTCGGTTTATTTTTTATATACATTTTGGATGATCCTTTTTTTTTTTTTTATAAACTTTGAGAAGTACAAAAAAAAAAAAAAAATTCACTTACTCCCATTTTATTGGAATTCACATCACCTCAGGTTACCTGACCGAAGACAATTACAATCGGACAGTTTTTTTAACATGGCACGAATCTCAAAACAAACCCCCTACAGTCTCCATAGGCATCGGATTTAGTTGGCCCAGATAAGTTTAATCTAGGCCGTCTGTTTCAATTTGCTTGAGTCAGGTACCTGGGAGGATACGGATCCATTTTATTGAGAGTTCTTAACAAATAAGTCCAAAAAAGTAAGGTTGTTTTCAGACCCTAAAAGGTACTTTTGTTTACTATGGTTTCATATGAAAATGAAATAAAATCTTTTACCTGAATACTATCACATAACCAATCATCTGAAAATTTTATTTTAGATAATTCAACACCAACCTAGGCGTATTTTACATGCATTTCTTCATCCATTTATCTTCCTTGCAATCCTCATCCCATTAAAAGGGGATTGGAATAAATACCATTTATTCACTTACCACTGTATAATTTACAGGCATGGAACGGAAAAAAAAAAGGATTTTAAAACTGAAACTGAGAAATTGTATGTGGATTGTTTCTTTAATGAAACAGGTAGCTGTTCCTATTTTTTTTTTTTATAATAAAAAAAATGTAACTGAGAACGTTCCATAAATACTGTAACTGTACAACATAAGGGAGACAGAATTGGCACGATATTCAAAAGAAACATCCTATTTCACTTAACTAAAAGTCAGTTAGCCAAGAAAAATTTCCTCTTGCTTAATACTTATCTCATCCACTTAATATGCCCCTTCTCAATATGTTGTTTAACACTTGTTCTCCCAACTTCTGTTCATATTTGTTGAGTCGAGCTGCTCCATTGCATATTAATTTACACATCACAAGGCCAAACCTGAGGGAGTTGACAATATGAGAAAATATGAACGGACATAACAAACAATTTAGGCATATTATAACACCATCAAAAGAAAATTTAACAAATTGAACCTGAAGGTGGCATCATCATTTTAGGCATCATTGTTTTAGGGTTAGCAAGAAACCGGGGTAACTGAACTGGCTCAGTTTTCTTCTCAACTACTGCCAGATCAGAGGTCAGAAATGTCTTCGCCACAGCTGATGCATGCAGTATGCAACATCTTACTACCTGCTCCATTTTGAATACATTGCCACTAAAATTCAGCCATTTTTTCCTATTCATTCGTTATTTTTTTCTTTCTTTTCTTCTACTTTTTCGGGGGTTGTTGGGTGGGACAAATTTAGAGTTTGACAGATTCATTGTTCATCAAGTCATACACATTGAAGTTTGTCAGATGTTGAGTCAAAGCACAACTCAGCATGTCCCCTTCTGGCCAACATGCAGTCAAATCAGAAGCAAATTGTCTCAAACTAATGCAAAGCAATCACTAGGAAACTAAATCCTCATGCAGAAGAGATTGAAAAGTTAATTACAAATAAATACAACAATAGTAGGTAGCTTACCTTTGTTGGGTCTAATATTCCAGCAGCAATCAAGTCTTCGTAACAATTGCTAGCGGCATTATATCCATAATTCAAATTACTGTTTGCCAAAATCTACAGAATGCAGTAATATTATGAAAATTTAACAACTTGTGTAATTGAACTGAAAAAAGGAAATCGGTTAAATGTGAGAGAACAAACCTTGTCCACTACAAAGGTACCGTTCTTGCCAGCATTTTGTGCAATTAATTTTGACGGGTATCTTAAAGCCCGTTTGAAAATATCAGCACCTATCTGCATAATATATATCGATCATTAGATCATATATCATGCCACATTACATGCTCTCCTTAAAGGCAAACTAAACTAAATTTAAAAATTTAGACAATTTATCCCAAGTTTCGATGTCTGTTGATAATGAGAGAACCATATCAAGGGAGAAAAAAAAATGTAAATGGCAAGTAATTTAAGAAAAAGAGATAGTCTGCTAAATCTAAATTAGCAAATATCACATAAAAAGCAAAATTCTGGAGGCTTCTAAACCACATATTACATGAACTTTTTTTAGTTTTAAATTATGAAAAGTTTTTACATTTGTACCTTTTGTTCTTCATTGTCCAATGTTGCTTTAATCTCATCCACTTTCAAAGATAATCTCAATAAGCTACATCCACCCCCCACAACAACACCTTCCTCGATAGCTGCCTACAAATTATATAGCCTATGTTAAAGGTGGTATTAATTACATGTGTAAAAACAACTTCAATTCTACCTTGGTAGCATTCAAAGCATCTTCAATCCTCAATTTCTTATCTTTGAGTTCCACCACCGTTTGTGCACCAACCTAGTATTTGAATAAACAACATTTCAGAAATACTTAAACAGACAGGTCTAGTTAGAGTTAATCAAACAAAATTTACCAAGTCTCGGATCTTACCTGGATAATTGCAATTCCATCACTTAGCCTTGCAATTCTCTCATTCAATATTTTCTTTTGAAACTTCTCATTTGAGTTCTGAACAACAGGATGTTACAAGTTAGATATTTCATTTAACTGATATGATCTAGACATCACAGATAAGAGTATTCTTTTTATCTTACACATAATACAATACCATACCTCAACTAGACGCTTTAACAAAGCAATCCTTTCTTTAGCTGCGTTTTGTGTGCTTCCATCAGTAACAATTATCGTTGAATCCTTTGTAATGACAACCTTAATAGCAGAACCTAAGTGCTCTCTTCTGGCCCTCTCAAGAGTCAACCCCATTTCGTCCCTCACTACTCTACCTTTAAAACATAAGTTTTGTCAGAATAAGGCAGCAAAGTAAAGCAGAGCATTGTAAAGAAACTAACTCGTACTTAACAGTCACAATCTTTGGCATTTGTCAAGACACAAGTTCATGAACTAACAAGTACTACTATAAGATGCTATTCTTACCTGTCTCCTCTCTCACAGAATAATTTTTACAACTTGTCCCTTTGATTATCTTTGAATCAATTTGTTATTGTTTTTAACTCTTCTTTTTCATGCACATAATTATGGTTATGGTTTGAGATAAATCAGAAAACTCAATGGGAAGAGAATGGATCGATTGGATCAATATTAGCAGGCACCAAGTGAAATTGTAAATATTACATCATAGTAGCATTATTGAACCAGGGAAAAGCCTGTCAGTTCAACCTCAAAATTCTACCACACATTAGTGGTCACTTAGTTATAGGTATATTTCAGGACTATCTGAAAATCAAAAGAGAAGATTTAATCTCTGTACCTCCAGTCAAGATTGCAAGATCATCTAAGTAGTCACTCTTACGAGCACCAAATGCAGGGGCTTTGATGACAGCTATTTTAATAGTACCCTTTAATTTGTTCTTAATTAGAAGACCCAAGGCTTCTGATTCTACATCCTCGGCTATTATTAGGAGGGGAAACTTTTCTTTAACGGACGCATCTAATATTTTATTAATTTTAAACATCTCTTTTACATCATTGATCTTCTTATCCACCAATAATATCTGCAAAAGGAAAACAAAAGAAAAGACTAGTATATTTAATAATTTTAAAACTCAACATAGACAGGTTTGCACCAACCCAAATCAAAGTTCATGTGGAACAGATTTAAGATGACTTAAGAACTCAAGAATACCAAAAAAAAAAATTAAGCCCACATAACCAACAGATGTATAAACAAAATGTTCTTTCGTTATGAAGTATATGCAAGATCAAAATCAATAGCTCAAAACCAACTTCCATGTTAATAGCATCGAAACAAATCATGTAGTTTGAAATGTCTAAATACCAAATTTGAAGGTTAAATGAAAAAGAGAGTTGTAAATGCACAGAAGCCCGAAGAATGTTACAAAATCATAAAGCACTGACCTTGCAGTCCGTAAAATCAACTTGCATGTTTGTGTGATCTGTGACAAAATATGGAGAGAGATAGCCACGGTCGAATTGCATTCCTTCGGCTATCTCCAGAATATTTTCTGTTGACCTCCCATTTTCAATACGAATGAATCCATTTCTACCAACTCTACTGAGAGCTTCAGCAATCATGTTCCCTACCTTTTCATCGTTTCCCGCACTGACAGTAGCAATGAACTCAATTTCATGGTCTAAAATCTGACACACAAAAAGCAGTCGTCAATTAGGTACCAAAGCAGCCAGATCAAATAACAACTTCTATTATTTGCTTGTAGACAAGGCTCAGACAATAGCGGAATTTTATGAGAACCTGTACAAGCCCTCGTAACTTCAAAGACGTAATAGCACAGAAAAAATAACCAAAAATACTATGGATAGATTATGATTTTACAACAGAAATAGAAAGAAGCTGTTTAAACCTCTCTGGACATAAATCTGAGTTCAGAGACCAGAGCATCTGCAGTCTTCCCAATACCCCGTGCAATTTGAACTGGATTCATTCCTGCAGCCAGTACCTAATTCTTGAAGATCAGTGATGAGGAAATCAACAAGCACTGATTTATGTTTGGTGATAGTGTTTGGTTAATCAGGGTTTGTTGATTTATGTTTGGTGATAGTGTTTGGTTAACAAACACTATCAGCTTTGCAAGTGATGAGGAAATCAACAAACACTATCATCTTTTCGTCAAGGGGTGATTTATGTTTGGATTCATTACTGCAAAGCTGATAGTGTTTGGTGGTTTTTATACAGTCACCCCTTGACGAAAAGATGATGTGCAGGAGCTTGGGCTTTTAATTTGTTGTTGTTGTAATTAATGGTGTTGATGTTTAGTAAGGGCTGGCTTAACTGGTACAACCTATATCCTGCGGTAGCAGGGATCATATTTCCCATTTTTTTTCAGGGGCATATAATATAGTTTGATACATAAGAGGGACATGCATAAAAATGACCTAACCGCAAAATGGATAAGAACAGTACCTTCACTCCCTCTGCAATTAAACCCTGAGCTAGAATGATAGAGGTGGTGCAGCCATCACCAGCAATACTATTTGTCTTTGCACCGGCTTGTCTCACCAATTTGACACCTAGATTCTCCATTGGATCAGCCAATTCAATCTAACATGAATTGAAATGAGCAAAAAAAAAAAGAAAGCAAGAAAGAGATATAACCATTAGAGACAACTGCCCTATCCCCTTGTAAATAAGTTCCAAATAAGTATACTGATAATATGGGATTAAAACATAATGGCTAAAGAACATAAAGGTATTACCTCTCTCAGCACAGTTTCACCATCTTTCACAATCTTAGGAGGTCCATAAGGGTTTTGCAAGACCACATTTCTGCCCCTGGGCCCCAGCGTAACCCCAACTAGCCGTGCTACCAGGTCCACTCCAACCTGCACCAAGTCCATTCAGCCCAGAGTAAACCCAATTACAAAAAATTAGATGGAAGGGAGAGGTCCAGTCGGACCTGGAGTTTTCTAGTGGCGGCGAGGTCGTGGTTGAAATGGAGGTCCTTGTAGATGGGCTTCGAAGGGGGCTGCTTTGGAGCAAAGGGGAGCTGCGGAGGCATTGAGAATGCACTTGGCGCTGGAGATGAAGCCATTAAGAAAGAACAAAGATTGGCAGTCTTTCTTTTCCTTGGACTGGAAATCTTTTTTCTACTCTAGAGAGAAAAGGAAGGAGGAAGTGTTTTGCGTTGCAGGATAAGGTGTTCAGTGCTCATTTCTCGTTATAGAAGATGAGGAGATTGTAGCATTGTACATACCCATACAGAAATTATCTCGTCAGTTTATCCGCGCCAAAATATCTCGGCCCAACTGCAGCTCGTCAGTCGGCAATTTTTTAAATGGTATCAGACATTTTATTTTATTTTTTACTGGTATGAATTTGTTTAAGAGAATCGGAACTTGGTATTTGGCTCTGTCAAGTGCTCTTCGATTTGTACATTGATGATGTGATGTTTTCTTATTTTACATTACATGATCTAATGTTGGTACTTGTATAGTTTTCTATTAAATCAAGTTCAGAAAACCTTCTTAATATGAATATAGAGATTGATTAGAAAAATATATATTTAGCATTCTGAAAAGAGGATCGATTTGATTGAAGAAAATGGGAAGAACAAAGTAGCAACATCGAAAGTTTAAGGTTCGGTACCTCCTCTTATCGCCTTGAAAACATTCAAATTAAGCTTACACATCTCTTTTGTCAAATTTAAGCTTTCAAATTTTCATCTAATATAGGATGGAAGTTGATTGCATGTATGATCTTGAAGGGCCAACAAGATTTCTATGACATTGTTTTCGATGATTATAGTGTCCAATTGGATAACCCTCCATCTCACAAGTATTTCGAATAAATACTCTATCATTGCATTTATCTCTACTTATCAAGTCCCTTTTGCAGCCTACAATTATTATTTCTTTTATAATGGAGTAATTAATCCCATAAATATCTACAGATGCCTTGTGCTGTATCAAATAAAATCTTATTTATCATCTCTAGTGGAGGCAATGAATTTTTTTATATGCCATCAAAATATTGATTAGTCAACGGATTTAAAGTTTTGACTTATCAAAAGAAATATATAGATTGTTTAAAGTTTTGACTTATCAAAAGAAATGGGTGAAAAAAACCAGTCCTGTAATTATTTTATTTTCGTTTAGTAAATTCTTTAGTAGGTGTTTATCAAAAATAAAAAAATTCTTTAGTAGGCATTTCGAGTACTTCTTTAAGAAAAAAACATAGATCATTAATTTTGTTATACATTACACATGTTATAAACGTCAGATAGTAATTTATCCTACAAATGGGTGAAATATTGATTTCGTAAAACTAAGATTATTATTTGACTTCATTTCGAAAATGAATTATACATTGTAGAAACATATAAATTTTTAAATTGAGATAAATATTATCAGATGCAATATCGCAACATTTTGAAAATAAAAAAGTTCAATATATATGCTTTGAATCAGATATATATACAATATGAGGAAGGTTCAAATACCTTCAATTTTTGTGCCTTTATCATGCCTCCATTTTTAAAAACTTTAACAACTCAAAATTTAAAACCTAAAAGTCAAATTAAAACTGTTGGATATGATCTACATCATTTTTTATATGCACGTGTAAAAATTATGACATTTTAATTTTGTTTTGGTTGTCATCAAGAGTTGTAAAAACGTACTAATGTGGATAATTTCTAGACGTTGATTTTTCAACTTATTGATTCCCATAAAAACAAAATTGAAATGTGATAATTTATGAGCACATAGAGAAAATAACATAGATCACATCTAATGGTTTTATTTTTAAATTTATGATATAAATTTTAAGTTATTACCGTTTTAAAAATGGAGGTATGATAGAGGCACAAAAAATGAAGGCATCGAACCCTCTTCATACAATATATATTAATAAACATTTATTTATAAAAATGTATAATTTTAGTTGTTTGATTAAAATAATTAATAAATAATAATAAATTCAATATTTAGAATATTTGATAATTTAGACATGTCTAAACGCTTCGAATATCAACGACATATCAATTATATATATTTCCGAAGCGATTGCTAGGAAAGGATAACTCAGAAGGAAGGGTAGCTATACATGCAGAATAAGATTAGATGCTAATGCTAATTAGATGATAGTCGATTTGTATGTGATTCTGTACTGATAATAGCTACTGTATGCTTTGATGTAATTCGAAATGTTGTAATGTTGTAATATAATCCTTGACAGTAAATCGGACAATAAGGAGTGATTAATTTTGTGATATTGCTAAAAATTTAAGATGGACACTTAGACATACATGTCTTTTATTTTTTTATTAGACAACCAAATAAGATTTAATACATGAAGTTTTATAACGTAGGATTGATATGAACCACTATAGACATTTTCTATATTACAATTTGAATACAAAAATATCTGCAACTTATATATTTTTTTCTGCATTCTCCGAACAATATTAATAAACGACTCAATAAAATTACGTATATAATCTAATTTATTTCAACTGAATGATTAATTCGAAGCAAAGAGTTACATTATTTTTCTATTTAGAATATGAAAATTAAAAAAATAAACAATTGACAAATTTTATATCAAGTGATAAACACCTTTTTTATTTTAGAATCCACAAAAAGAAAATTACAAGAATAAACTTTTGTTATCATCTGAGCAATGTCAAATGGGCAAGAAAAAAAATTGCATGCAAACCCATTTTTCCTTGCTGTATCAAGCAGCTGGTAACATTTCTAATGTTTAATATAGATCTAAGATAAAGCAAATCTAACCAGAACTAAATCCACCACAAGTACAAGATGCAAAACCGAATTGAATCAATTCTAAACAAGACCTAGACCAATCAATTAATAGAAAATCACACATCTGAAAAAAATAGTTGAGATAACAGAACATGTACACTATTTAAACCAAACATAAACAATATCACATCACATAATAAGCATTACTTACAAATCATATTACTACAAATATAAAGTAGGCTTCAATTAGCAAAATAGAGGAATTAAAAACTCAATTATCCAAATTAAAATTCAATTGCTCTTTCTTCTTCAAAGTTCAGGATATCATATTACAAAGTTCAACTCAAATTTATTCCATACTGCTTTTGTAATTGGATAAATGGATCTTCAAACTTTTAAATTTTTTTGTACCATTCATCAAAGTGTCTACCAATCGTCGTACCATCTTATTATATTTGCAGAACTTGATCTCAACTATCTCAAGTTTTTTGCATGGAGATAATGCAATCATCGATGAGGAATTAGTTAACTCATTTCTACTAGCTCCCGCTTTAGCAGGAAAAATCTGCAACCCAAACCAAATGATATCTTTACTTAATCATGCAAAAAGTAGACTTCTAAAGTTAAAAAAGTAGTACTATAGGGGAAAAAAATTACACATCTTTCATGTTGTAGTATTGTAGACTTCTTTAATTTTGGGGAACACTTTAAAATCCAAGATACCATTTGAATACAATTGAAAACATACTAAAAACAATCGTCACATTCTCCAGTTTCTGAAATATTGGCAATTCTAACGGCAAAACAGTTGTCGGCAATTCCTTCAGTTACTATGACATAATTGACAAGAGGAATGGATGATAACAGCAGATTTTTCTGTATTTCTTGGGCTTTTTTGGGCCAGGACCAGTACACCGGATGTGAACTCGGTGAACAATGTATACATCATTTCGACCGGACCAGCTGTAAACCTTAAAAAAAAAATCCGGGGCTTCGGCAACTACTTTGACGTTAAAACTAGATAGATTCTCGCATTGCTTCGGCAACTACTTTCGGGTGAATGGAAAAATATACATAACTTTTGTATATGGTTGTTACATACACCAAATATTGAAAGGTTTTATAGAAACCAGGGATACTTTAAAGTTAATTATCAAGGAATGATGCACAATGTAACAATTAGATAAACCACAAGTAATACAACTTAAGATAACAAATTGACTATTGTCACCCAATCATATGAACAACAATTACAAACAAAATGTTTGCTCTAGGACACCCGATTCTATCATGAACAACTTGCAGAACTTTGACTGGGACCACTGGGATCATTTCTAGAAGCTCTCCAACAAATTTTCAACTAACCCGGGACCACTTTAAACACTGTAAAATAACTCTTTGAATACTGTAAAATTATTATTTTTTTCAAAATTTTAATTTTTTGATATATGCAATTAGATCATGTAAAACAACAAGATGGATCATGTAAAAGAACATGATGGATACTGTAAAACAACAAGATGGATACTGTAAAACAACAATGTTAATATTGTAATTGTTATTTCAATTTTTTTTTATATCTACATATATATCTTGTAAAATAACAAGATGGATATTGTGAAATTATAAGATGAATACTGTAAAACAACAATGTTAATATTGTAATTTTTTTTTTCAATTTTTATTTATATCTGCATTTATATCTTGTAAAATAACAAGATGGATAATTTAGAATAACAAGGTGGATACTTTAAAACAACATTATGAATACTATAAAATAACTAAATGGATACTATAAAACAACAAGGTTAATACTGTAAAATAAAAGCATACACAAAAACATAAATATCTTTCAACAAACATAACATTCCTTACAAATTAAAACAAACATACTGTTCAACAAACATATTGTTTCTAACCAACATACGGTTCACCAAAGACATATTACATCATTCACAAATAGAAAAATACATAAATATATTGTTCGCATTAATAGAACAAGACATTTCTTTGATATATCCACTGATGTTTAACATGTGTCTCATATTGCATCAGCTGTAGTACTAACTCAACAATCTGCATAAATCAATCCAGATATGTAAAATAAAGAAAATAAATTAATGCATAGATCTTGTAAACTATTGCATATATATTGTAAAACTGTTAAATAGATATTGTAAAATATTGTATAGATCATGTAAACCTATTTGATAGATCCTGTAAAATATTGTATAGATCATGTAAACCTATTAGATAGATCCTATTAGTAGCGAGTTCTCTAGAAAAAATCTTCATTTTTGCTGCAAAAAGGTCTTGAGATTTCTGAAAAAGAATCGTCAATGTTTAGAGTTGAATTAATAATTGCAAGCAAAGGCAGACGATGAATAGAAATTTAAATAGTTCAGAATCATCTGATCTACCTTAAGTAGTGACTCACGAGATTGATGAATCCAATCTTCTTATTCTCGCTGATAAACAATAGAGTGAAATAAAAAGATTAATTAAGATCACAACAGATACGACCTCGATTAAGTCATATAACATGTAAAAGAACGATCTAAATAGATCTAAATAGTTCTAAATAGAAGGAAACAAAAAGATATAAAAGAACAATCTAAATAGATCTGTATAGAAGGAAACAACTATAAGAAACGATAGACTTGATCTGATTGAGCGCCGTAATAGCGCTGGAGAGGTGGTGCGGAGGAGAGGGAAGTGGTAAGCTCCGACGAATAGTGTAAAACAACAAGAATAATACTCCAGATCGCCTCTCTCGGATCGTCTCCACCTATCTCCTCCATATCGCCTCTCGCTCATCTCCTCCAGATTGCCACGAGATGCATAATGTAAAACCACAAGATGAATACTGTAAAACAACCAGGTTTATACTCCTAATCACCTCTCTGTCATCTCTCTCCTCCATATTGCCTCTCTATGATTGTCTCTTCCTATCTCCTCCAGATCGTCTCTCTTTCATCTCCTCCAGATTGCCACAAGATGGATACTGTAAAACCACAAGATGCATATTGTAAAATCACAAGGTGAATACTGTAAAACAACCAGGTTAATACTCATGATCGCCTCTCAATCGCCTCTCTCTCATCTCCTCCAGATTGTCACAAGATGGATACTGTAAAACCACAATATGCATATTGTAAAATCACAAGGTGAATACTGTAAAACAACTAGGTTTATACTCATGATCGCCTCTCTCTCATCTCTCTCCTCCAGATTGCCTCTCTCTCATTTCTCTCATCCAGATCGCCTCTCTTAGATCGTCTCTTCTATCTCCGTGGTCGGAGCAGCGGCTAGGCCGGCGCCAGGGAAGAGAGGAGAACGGAGGAGAGAGAGAGAGCGATCTTCAGGGGGAGAGAATGGAGGAGAGAGAAAGATAGAGATCTCCAGGGGAAGAGAATGAAAGAGAGAGAGGCGTTGGAGGGGAAGAGCACAATTTTTTGAGAAACAACGATAATTGAAGAAATTTTAGAAAGAGGTTAGAGGAACAGTTATAAGAAATGGTTAAGGTGGTTAGAAGCCTTATCCAATTGGCGTGGGTAAAAAGTGGGTACAGAAGGTTAGATATAGAAACATTTTCTCCTTTTATATATCCATGTAAAACTTATAAACTTTTTGTTGTATATAATTTTCCTATTTAAGCCTTCTTTGTATTTTTCATTCCGCCTCAACAAGTGTCGAAGCAACGTGAGGCCAGCATCTAGTTTTAAACTCAAGTTCTAACTAGTCAAGAGTCGAACAGAACAAGACGGTTTGATAATATGATTCATTTGACTCATCACTCGTACCAGCATTCCTTTCATCATAATATTATAACACAACTACAACCATAGAAAATGACATATTTGCTTAACCATTCAAATTGGGCTTTCATCATATCATACTATCAAAGTGATGAACTCATGCTGTAATTTTCTGGGACCAGAGCTTACAATCTTTTATGTGCTGGCAAGAAAAAGAACTTGCATGAAAAAAAAAATTACAAATTATAAACTCTCTGTGTCAATGCAAAAAATCAGTATAGAGACTAATACTTAAGCTAATGATTTTTATTTTCGTATTTATTTAACGTGAATTAAAGGATTAACTTTAGATCATCGAGGGTGTTCAGGTTGCCTAACATGGTTAAGTGTTACAGCATGGGTAGCGAGATCAAGGGCCATCGGAAAGAAAGAAATAAGATAACATTCTCTCAACAGAGAAAATCTGAGCGCATCATAATCAATGCAGCTACAATTAATGCACACAACTGGATACTTTTTGATTGAATCGCAATATGAGAGAAATGGCCTTAATGCCATTGGAGATTTTTTTAATTCTTTTAGCGGAGCTTTTTAGCATTTAAATATATTATTAACTAATTAGCATTTAAATATATTATAAACTAATTAGGCCCGTACGGAAACCACTGGATTAACGTAACGGTTTTGTACATACTCTTCATATTATCAACATATTTCTTAGTAGAAATTTTCCACTAATCCTAAAAAAGCACAAGTGTTGGAGAGAATAACTGTTGCAACTTGGAAGGGGTTGTCCAAATAAGTTAATCGGATCCGATTTAAAAAAATTATGGACTATATAACATGACCAAAGAGATATGTAAAACGCGATACTAGAAATCAGCCTGATATAAATGAGGCTACAACCTTAATCAAAAGTGAACCAGAATTGAACTTGCCCTGCCTGAGAACCTGACAACCTGACAGTACCACTACCTGAACAGGATCCTGTCGGAGATCTGAAATCCAAACAAATTAATCTGATTCAACTCCCAAAGTTATGGAAGTGGGCAAGTCCAATGGACATCATACCCAAATCGGCCTGAAGTCTGCTCGAAACTGTTTGATTCGCTTCATGAGAGGTCAATTGATCCAAATCGGCGGAGATATGTAGGCACAATGGAGGTTAATTGACCCCCACTTATTTAAAAAACCAGCAATGAAGCACAGTTTTTTCATATAAATTATAGTAAAATATTACGGATATTCCAAATTGATTCCATATTTTTATGAAAATTTTATATGAATGACCCCATAATTTTTTGGTCAATTAATTTGAGGACTTCTAGCATTTTAAAACTTTTTTTAATCGAAAAAATTGCTCTCACATGTGACATTGTGTGTGTCTCTCTCAAATCCCACTGATATAGAAACTTTTTTTTTGTATGTAGTTGACATTTTGACCCCCATTCATTGGATATCTGTCTCCACCCATGTCTACAAAGACATTTTGTTAATAATTTTAAAGAAATAATGTTTTTTTTTAAATTTTTTTTTATAAAATTTACCAAATAAATCGCTATTTTCCACTTCCTAACAAATAACAACGCCAGTATAATACCCGTTACGTATATGTTGACATACAGATAAGTTGCATTGGAACCGACCAACATAAACCCAATTTCCATATCTCCCCAGTTCGAATCCAATTATTTCGTGCCACTGACAGGTGGCGGCCCAGTGGCACGTGGCGGCCCCGTGCTTAGATCACTGCAGACCGACTGTCAGTGGTTACAAAGCTTTCCTAAAACCTCGGCGCCTCGCTCGTTCCTTTTTTTTTTTTTTTTTTTTTTTTGAGAGAAACCCGTAGGTAAAGCCTCGCTCGTTCCTTGGTCATGGCTGCGGTAGAGTCGTCAGAAGCAAAGCCCAATGTTGCTTGTGAATCCCACCAGAAAAACCTCTCTTTCCCCGACCAGGTCTGTCTCTCTCTCTGACAGGTGGTGCCTACGTCAAACTGTAGAGCCTGATATGTCGATTTACTACCTTCTTTTAATCGTTTCAGGAGGAGGATGGGGTTTCCCTGACGGCGAAATTTCAGGTCATGCCTGATTTAATTGGTGAAAACAATGATTCATCGTAAGTTAGCTTTTTTACACAGTGCTAATTTTCGCTTAATTATCGGAGATAGAATGGATCTAGTCGTAATTGTGAAACTATTAATTAATTATTGCAGGGAGGATGAGGATAAGAAGGAGAGACAGGAAAAGTTCAAGAGACATGAGGCTGAATATGTTCAGCATTTGAAGGCCAAGTACTTTTCCAATAAAACCTTCACAGGAGGTACCGAAATTAAAAAAAAAAAAAAAAAGATTGGAACTTTTACTGATTTTGGATAATCCCAAGCGGGCTTACAGTGACCGAAAGAAAATTTACCTTTACTGACACAGTTCTACAGTTTTCAATTGCCCAGCTTGGTGTTTAGTTAAAATATTTATGCTTTAGCTTTTATGACTACTTGCAGACCATGTATTTGAAGAAGAAACAAAGATTGAAGATGAAACAATTAGATCAAGCAGGTATGTATTTTCTGTTAGCAGCCATCTGTTACATGGAGAATCAGTTGTGTATATATTGACTGTTACCAGCAGTCTGAGACCGATCCGGTCTGATCTATACTGAGACAGTACCAGTTTTAGTATGGTTTTAATTTAATTATTGTACAACTAAGGCTCATTGTAGTTGATATTCTTCCAAACACCAAAGCAATAAACATATCTTTTTTGTCAAGTTTTCAATAATGGATCTCCAGAACATTCTAGGCAGGTCTGGTACCAGCAGCCTGCACGAATGCACCTGTGAGAGATTTCTTAAACTGTAACGGTATTCTGTTACTGGTACAAATTGGCCAATCAATAACAAAATCATTACAATAGAAATTGACAAATAAACTCTATTGTAAGTAATGTGTCCTGTCACGTAGGTGGCCATGCACGAGTGCATTTGCCAACCCAGCGAAGCATGTAGAAGAGAAAAAGAAGCTAGAAGAATCTTCTACAGTGCCAGCATCATCAGGTGCTGAGACCTCGACCTCTACCTCTACTACACCTACCAAGAAACTGCCTTCTAAGAAGACCCCGTAGATGATCTAATAATAGAACCAAAATAAAAATTAAGAAAAATTCTTATTCTTTCTTCAGAATATTAGTTGTCTGTATATCATTTGTCACTAAACTTCTTTGTCTGTCTATGTTGAATTTGTTCGATTTGGTCCCTAGATTTTATACATTTTTTTCTTGTCTGGGTTGAAGCTGATAGGCATTGGGTAGCAAACATGGTTCTCCCTCAACACACCCAAGGGAAAATAGTAATTTTCTATATTATAAAGAGTTTGAAATTGAGAGAATTTTGGCATCCTGTCTTGATGAGCCAGGCTATGCTATTCTGGTATTCAACTGGGACGTGTTTTTACATAACAGGAAAGCGAAGGTTAAACTAAGACCCAGTGTTCTTAATAGCTAACTATAGTCACGCTATAGTGATTTCGGACCTTAAAAGTTAAAAGCTACCGCGTTATTAGCAGTTTTCGGCACTTTAGCTAGCTATAGCGTTTTTTTTAGCCTTTCCGCGATGACGCAATGATCACTATTTAGAACCTTGCTAAGGTCTGATCTCTACATCCAGAAAATACCAATTGGCAAAAACTGAAAGCTCCCTGTTTAGTAATAACATTGAAAAGATTTGGGGGTGGGGGGACATATTAAATTCATAAAGAGTGTCTGATAATGTACACAGGGTACAGTTATGTCAATTAACCTTTTATTAACATAATAGGTATATGATTGGCAATATCATCATCAAAAGCCGCTTTCCATTCTTTCTTTATTTCTTTATAAAGAAAGAGAGGTTAGTTTACTGGGAGTTTCTGTAGACAAAAGGAACATGTTGAATATGTTGCAAGAAACAAAATCAGGAAGGCACTATTCTTTGCACATATTAAGTTACAGAGAATATTTGTACGGATTTCCTCTTTATATTTCGACCTTTTTATTGATTAGGCGCTTTCATTATTTTTCCTCTTTCTCTATCAGAAAGATCCTTCTGTCTCTCAATGCACTCTCAATGCATGTTTTCAGTATGCCCCTTTATTTTTTGCTATTGTGATCTATATCCAAAACGTGCATAAAATAAGAATTTCGTGATAGTACAATCCAGTGTTGTAAAAAAACGTCCGTTTAGGCCGATTAATCGGCCGATTAGTCATTAGCGGTGACCAAACCGTCATGGGTTTTCTGACTAATCGGCTGATTATTTCCGATTATGGCCGATTATTTTCAATTATCCCGATTAATCGCTTGATGGTACCATGTCCATCTGACGACCGCATACCATTATTTACAACACTGGTACAATCATCTATAAAGTAATTAAATGATGGGTTTCTACTTTGCTTTAACAGGATTATGACAAAAGATTAAACACAAGATCAAATTGATCGAGTAATTCTGGAATTTCAAGCCTATAATTTTTAAATAAAAACACTGCAATCGAACTTTTGTTTTTTTGTCTTTTTCCCTTCCTTTTGTTTTTTCTTTTGCAAAGTTAACTTGTCTTTTAATTTACTGTGGACCATGACCTAAGCAGTGACTTGGTGATGAAAACCCATTTCAATACTTTGTTTTAGTACACCTGACGCTGGTTTCAAAAAATTACACATTTGCCCTTGCATTATCCGGATCTTTTTCTTTCATTATTTTCTCCCTTTTTAATTAGTAGTTGCTCAGTTAATTGTATCCATGTAATTTTAGTACTAATTAAGCTCATCTATAATCCTGAAAACCTAATGTTTCCTTCTGTATGAAGCTTATTAGGCAGGGGAAGCATCGTGCAAAGCAAAGGCTTCTACCTTGTGGTACCAGTTTGGTACAGAGCTGATCAGAACGCATCAGATAGTCTGTTCAAAACTAAAGGTTGATAATCCCTTCAAAGAAGCATGTTTTATCTTGGCACTGGTCTAATGTGGCTTTCGAAATTAAGTTCATGAAATTTTAACATCTTTTAGGAAAAAAGTTATCCTTTCAAAAAGCATATTCCTCAAATTGCTATTATCCGTCTATACATGTACCAGTTGTCAATTAGAAGGCTTCCGTATAATGATTAATACCATTCATCACCCACATGGAAAAAAAAGGTGATTAATAGCAAATTACAATAGCCCAACAGGCAAAAGGGCAGAAAAATGAGAAAATTAGTATATCTCAATAGTATACAAGTTATATATTAAATTCAACCGCAATTTTCACTTTAACCCTTCAGACCTCATCAACATCAAAATTGCTCCTCTCTTGAAGCATCTCAAGCTTCTTACCGAGCTCCGACTGCTCTGCTCTAAGCTGTGAATTCTCATGGGTAATCTCCTTATAATCCCTGATCTTTTTGTTCAGTTCATCTAGAAGCTCCATCTTCCTGTTACGCAGGTGCAACGCCTGCGACCTCAGCTCTGTGAGCTGTCTCTGTTTCCTCATGCGGGACCGCCTCGCAGACTCTCGATTGGATATCATCCTTCGCCTTCGCCGCTCTTCAACAATACTAGCATCTTGTTGAAGATTAGGTGTTTCTTCTTCAAAGGATGTTGAGCAGTTGCTGAAGCTGCCGGTAGGAAATGAGAAGCCAAATAGGGGATCAAAGAGATTTGTGAAATTTTGGGGCATGTGGCAATGAGAATTGAAGGAGAGAGGGGTGTTGTTAGAGAAGCATGCAATGCTGGCTACTTCACCTGGATGCATGATTAGTGCTATTCTGGTACTTTACTGCTAAGTGCTAAGAGAGGCGTTGAGTGAAGGGGAAATGTGGTATGGGGTTTTTATAGGGGAAGGATAAGTTTCTGGTTCTCTGCATTTGTTGGAAATGGAGATGGCCATGAAACAAACTTGTAAGTCCAATCACAGGACAACTGAAGGACAAATGGACAATAATGGATTCTGTACATAATTTTTAAGATTATGTTTTGGATCCCCCAATAAAAATTTTGTTTTAAGAATTAAAGCGCATGAAGTTCACACATATTTATTAATAAATTAGTATATATCTAAATAGCTAGTTATAGCTGCACAATAATTGCACTATAGTTTTTTCGGACCTTAAAAATTATAGCGCTATTAGCCGTTTTGGCTATAGTTGTTTTTTTAGCCTTTCTGCGATGACGAGATAATCGCTATTTAAAACCTTAGTATATATTAATCCGAGTAATATAGGGTTAAAAAAAGAGTTTTATTATTTGTAATGAACTAGAATTCCTTTTAGACACATCATAATAATATTTTAATTGCATTAAAAACCAAATTTCAGAAATATACTCGGATCATTAATCTTGTATTAAGTCGCCAAATATTATAATATATGGAGTTCATTTAATACAGGATCAATGAACTAAATTAATAACAACCAGTCATTGATTTTATTTTCCCATGTTGGACTTGCACTAAACAAATTCAAAAATATCATATACATTAATTGCTTGTGATATTCAACAAGATGAAAAGTTTACGTTTGTCATTTAGATTGTGAAAATTACATTTTTTGAGTGCAATAAAAAGTGTTCTAATGGTGCGTCAACAAGGAATATAAATATTTATTTATGAGAGATACTTCTATGGACATAAGGACCTATTTGTAAAATGAACATATTTTCATTTCCAAAGTTCAAACAGTCGATCCGACCGTTCAACATTATCTCCATATTAAAATGTACTTGGAGGTCAAATTTTACATTTTTTTGAATTTTTTTACTATTTATTAAGTATTTTACAAAATTCAATGGTCTGAATTTGACTAGTTTTTGTAAAATACTTAATAAATAGTAAAAAAAATCAAAAAAATGTAAAATTTGACCTCCAAGTACATTTTAATATGGAGATAATGTTGAACGGTCGGATCAACTGTTTGAACTTTGAAAATGAAAATATGTTCATTTTACAAATAGGTCCTTATGTCCATAGAAGCATCTCTCTTTATTAAAAGAGGGATGCTTCGGTGCACACAAGGACCTATTTGTAAAATGAGTCCTATTTTCATTTTCAAAGTTCAAACAGTCGATCCGACCGTTCAACATTATCTCCATATTAAAATGTACTTGGAGGTCAAATTTTACATTTTTTTGAATTTTTTTACTATTTATTAAGTATTTTACAAATTCAATGGTCTGAATTTGACTAGTTTTTGTAAAATACTTAATAAATAGTAAAAAAATTCAAAAAAATGTAAAATTTGACCTCCAAGTACATTTTAATATGGAGATAATGTTGAACGGTCGGATCGACTGTTTGAACTTTGAAAATGAAAATAGGAATCATTTTACAAATAGGTCCTTGTGTGCACCGAAGCATTTGCCTTATTTATTTATTATGTTTAAGTTAGCACTCTGTTC
The DNA here is from genome assembly GCA_025461125.1 of Carex kokanica. NCBI lineage: Eukaryota > Viridiplantae > Streptophyta > Magnoliopsida > Poales > Cyperaceae > Carex > Carex kokanica. The sequence continues at coordinate 665,901 of JAJGRX010000902.1, read as the reverse complement.
ATTGTACCAGAGAATGATCGAGTCTTTATTTTGTATGACATAATATGTGTTATAATTTTTATATATTATCAAATTAGTGTAATTCATGTGTATTTATTTTAAAATATAGATGTATTTTATTTATCATTCAGATAGGTTATGTTTTATGTTTGACAAAGCAACGATTAAAGAATTTTTCGAATAATCAAAATTTATCATTTGATCAATGACTAAATGTAATTCAATATTGCAGCAAATTTAATATATGTGTATTCCACCTAAATAATAGAAAAATGACACATTTAAAATTTAAATTTTTATAATTTGAAAATGATATCAACGAAGATAATCAATGAATATACAATATAGTCAGATCATAGCACAAATAATTTCTCCTGATTAGCTGGTGTCAGTACAGGCTTAAGAACTCCCAAGAACAACATTTCATGTCTATTTATTTTAGTCATGGATCCTGAGCCTAAACAATTTATGATTCTCATGCCAAATAATTAAAAACAATAGATTCGCATGCGCCAATCCCCTGGCCATCAGAATATTTAGTTGGTCATAGGAATCTAAATACGTGTCGCACCGTGTTGTAATTAAATCAGATTTTTTTAATATTATGTGACGCATCGTGATCAAATTCAAAAAGACAGTCACAGTATTTTAGTTATGCAGTGATTACACATGACGTATTCGAACGTAGCTGGTCAAATTTGTTAAGTTTCGTCAAATTTAACTATTTTTTCATAATATAAGTTAAACGGTTCTAATCACATGTAATCGTGTGACCACGTGACGTGCCGTGATCAGATCTTTCGTGTGAAGTGTCAAGTTTCCAAAAGATAGCTATATTACGCAAATGATCATAGTAAGAGACATGACCAGTACACATGTTGTACCGTGACGTATCCACTTTTTTACATCTCAGCTTGATCACTTGTTAAAATTTCGGTGAACATATATTATTTAAACGGATATATATATCATGAGAGGCTAAAGATCTCAATTTGTTATAGGAGAGAGCTATAGCTGGAATGTAAAATGGAGGTAGATTCAATATTTCATATGAAGCACCCCCCTTAACGGTGTCCTTTAATAAAGGAGTTCGCTTAATTAAGACTAGTAGTAGTTAGAGATAACTCTCGAGATGTTGCGATTATTGTATTAGTATATTTAAATGAAAGATGGAATATTTAAGAGAAGTGAAAAGTCAGAATTCTTTGTTTTGTTTTTCTTAGTGTCATGATTAATTTATCAAACTTTCTCGAGAAGTTCGTGATCTTAGTACTAGTTTAAATCTTATATAATAATTGAAACGAGTCGGTTCGAATCCCATAAACCTGCCTTTGTATTTTAATTTAGAACATTCGATGCTCTTTCTTCAAGAAATTAAGATGGATATATAGTCACCATTGTAGCACGATACTTACATGGTAACATTTGTCTTTTCTCCTCTTTATCAGTCTCGATATGAATATCTTGCAAATCGGCAAGCACTACATCGAAATTGAAGTTTGGTATGTAAATAAATTATTAGAGGCTCGCTAATAGGGGTGCAAAATGGATCGGATAATATCCGACCGTATCCGAAAATTAGATACGAATATTTAATATCCGAATATTTGTGCGGATACCGATACGAATACGATTTTGAATTTTAATTATCCGTATCCGAATAGTAGTATATATACTATATATTTTAATATATATTATGATAATATTTATGTATATATCTACGGAAATCTGATCCGTATCCATCAGTATCCATTTGATATCCAATCCGTATCTGTATCCGAAAAATAAAAGCGGATACGGATATGGTTTTACCACTATCCGATCAGTATCTGATCTGTTTGCACCCCTACTCGCTAAGTTTGTTACGGCGGATATGTTGGTTATCTATTTATTAATTAAAAATTACATAATTATTAATTCAATAATATAAAAATATGAGTGTAGAGAAGATTTTTTAACACAAAATACTGGGCAACTCATACGGGGCAACTGCGCCCTCTGGATTTTGATTTTGTATGGAGATCTACAAGTTCATATCAACTTTGTTTCCCCCCTCCTTGAATTTCTGTTTGCCTCCTCTAGTATTCTGATTTGTAATTTAGATTAAATTTAGAGTTAAAATTAGAATAAACTATCTGAATTCTGATTGGTAATTAGAATTATAAATTAGAGTATTGAAAAATAGAAGTTAGAGCATTTAAAAATCATAAGTTATAGTATTGTTTTTTTTATCTAGTACCCGATTAGCTATTTAATCCTGATTTGCTATTTTCTTGCCCTCCTGGCGTAAATCCTGGATATGCCCCTACGTATATAGCAAAATTTTGTAAAAACTAATAGAAAAAATCATTATTTTTACTAAAGTTTGAGTTCAAGCCACCAACTAGTTTAATATTCCAGAATATCATTATCTGGATTTTAAATATACAACTTTTCACACTAAAAATATTATCTTTATAGTTAGATTAAAAGTTAATTCTCAGTAAAAAAAAATCAGTTGGAACTTATTAAATTTAATTTTGATTCTTTCGCCCATGCACAAGCACTCGTTATGTTGCTTACAATCTCGGTCTTATTTATCCTGTCATGTATAAATTTGATGGAAAACAGGATTGGAACTTGTGGATGACGTAGCATGTGTATTAATTGCTAGATTAATTGTGGCCAGAAATTTTTATACCGAATAAAATTTATTTTTTAAATATTTGGTCGAGTTTTATGACCTCTAAAACAAGTCAAATCGTCAAGTTTTATATTTATTAGATTAACTATTAATTATTCTCAAATTAAATAGTACGGCTAAATATTTTTTTTTAAATAATGTTCGTCAAAGTGTGGAGTATATCTAGTTTAATTTATGATATGAAATTAATATTTTAGTCTCAAACAGGTTGAATAGGTTAGAAATGAAACCTAATTGTGGTTTACATATTCAAAATTAAATGGAGTGCATATAGATTGAGCCAAAATAAAATATACACGTGCCTAGCTCTTAATTGTTAAAATTCAATATATTAGATTTGTTACTAAAAAAAATCAAAACTAAATATTTTATTTGTTTGATCATATTGTTCTTAATTAATTGAAAAGAAAACATTTTTAATATTTTTAAATTCCAAATTGTATGTAAAATTTTGTTTCGTCTACTTATAATTAGGGATATGCAGGTGTTACTAACCTCTCGCAAGAATTGTCTTAAAATAATCAATTTTATAAGAAAGAAAAAATAAGTCAAACTATATTTCAGAATCCGTAAGAGCCGATTTTTTTTTATTAATATTCAACATTTAATTGAAAATAACACAAAAACTTGTGAAACCAGTACCACAGAAAATCTCAAAAGGAGATCGGACCGAAATGTCATTTTGGTCCGGAATAAAAAAAAAAAATTCGGACCGAAATAGCATTTCGGTTCTTATGATTTTTGTAAAAAAAAAATAGTGTTGGTTTCGTAAAAAACAAAATTTTAATTATAGTTTATAAAAAAAATTCTGCTTTTACAGACCAATGATACATGTACAGAGGGTATTTGATATTCGCACCAGATCTTTGAGATTCGTGCCAGGTTAAATCAGACAGCGGGGATTCTTCGTTCTACACAGTAGAGCAGGGTACCCTGCTGAATCTGAACTCAAATTAATCGGTCTGTTTAGAATATGTACATGGAGTATTCGTTAACGAGACAACAATCATCTAACTGAACCAAACTAAAAATAATTTGTCCGGTTCGGCCGATTTTTATAACACTGACTTGTTACAATTAGTCAATTACCATTCAAATTTTATAGAAACTTTTCACTATTTGTTAGGGAAAATTTTATGTATACCCTTCGAAATTTTATATTAACCATTCTAAATTTCGAAAACTCACAAATTTATCAAATTAATTGAATTTTCTATTAAAATTTATTTGAATTAATTCCCTAATTAATATAAATATAACAAAATTAAATTATATGGATCACTTATGATCCTGGTCTTAAGTTATATTATTCTGTGTCCCAAGGGCTGAGGTGTCCTTAATCGATGTTAACTGCTCAATAATCTTATACACATAACCCTTGTTAATTTTGTCAAAGATCTAGTTCATTTCCTCTAAAATAAAAACTCATCATAAGATTATAGATATACTGTTATCTATATAGTCAAATTAAGAATAGATCTAGAGCGACCCATATGTTGATATCTATGGTGACGTTCGGCTACAATAAAATTGAGAATGGGGAATAGAAAATAGGAAGATTTTTCACTTTATTCCAATTAGATTCAGTAATATATAATAGACTCTCTATTTCACATTTTTCTATTATGTCATCACCATACTCTGTTTTATTTTATTCCAAATGTGTTCGACAACTATTTCACTCAATTTTATTTTATTTTATAGTGTCGAACATGACCTATACTTCTATTTGTTGTTGGAGTTTATGAACACTTTAATTTATTATGGAAGAAATATTGATTCGAAAGTTATAAGTTTATGAATTTGAGTATTTAAGGTCCTCATCAAGGTACTTGTTGTATAAATAATTTCTGAAAAGTATAATATAAAGAGGTGTCAATCACATCTTTAGCAAATGCGCTTGTTTGGCATAATCAATTCGCTTATAACCAAAGGTTTAAATAGCGTTTATCACGTCATAGCGGAACAGCTAAAAAAACAGCGCTATGTTCATATAGTGCTGCAATAGCGTGCTATAGCGCTATAGCTTTTATGGTTCGAAAACACTATAACGATGCAATAGCGCGCTATTTAGAACCTTGCTTATAATGAACTCTGTTATTAATTTTGGTGTCTCCTCTCTTAATTGCTTGGTTTGTATTTCTTATTAGTTGGCTTTTGCACTTCTTACATTGTTGGTATTTTTATTTTTTTAATAATGTTGTAGATAAAATAAATTTGGTAAACTTAGGATGTCAACATGATAAATCTAAAAAAGGTACATTTAAGTTATCTATTCATCTCTCTGTAGGTCACTTTTTAGGTCCAACAACTATTTTTGTAGTCTTTGTTTTTGTTGTTACAAGCTATTTATTGATACAAAATGTTGTTACATTTTAATATGTTTATTAGTAATTCGGTACATAGTTTAAAGTCTAAGATTTAAGCAGCCAATTCAATCCATTAACTTAATGTGAGTGGTATGAAGGATGCATGTACAATATAAAATCATACTAAAAAATAATTTGGTGTTTTGACTCTTTTATGGTTAAAAAAGACTTAATTAATTAATTACTGAGTAGGGTTGAAATGTATTATGTCTTTCATATTTCATTTGTGTCTCATGTTTTTATTTTTGTTTTCAAAAGTTAAATAGTCGATATGAACCGCTCAACATTATCTTGATATTAAAATGTGCTTAGAGAAATGGAGACTAAATTTTATGTATTTTTTAAAAAAATTTACTTTTTTTATATAGATACAAAATCATTATTTTTAGATAGATAAAAATGTGAGGTGCAAATGAGATATAAAGACATGAAGCATTTGAAACATGCTCTTATTTAAGAAACTAAAATATTCATCGATAATTAATATAATGGCTCAAACTTTGCAACTTAATAACTAAGAGGACCTTCTAAAGTTGGACAAAATTGTACTCAATCATAAATTTGAAGTTTGAAGGACTCGGCCGGGACAACGAAAAAAGGAATAAGCACACCAAATTATTTATGATAAATAAATTTTGTCGTGTTAATATTTCAACTCTTTGATTTTATCTATAATTATACAATTCAAATTCGCCTTTTATTATTTTGGAGTTTAAATTATAAATTAAGGTCAAAACAATTTTAGCAACATATGACATGAATTATTGTCATTGTTATCATTAGGGAAAGGAGCAATTTTTTCTGTCCAATCTAGAAGATTGCTAATAAAAATTTTGAATTTATAATACATCTGTTGTAAATTTATTATTTTAGGTCCAATAAAAAATAAAGAGAAATGAGTGCAAGCACAAGATTATAAAGCATCAGATAAATTGCAAAAGGAGAAACTACAAGATGAATAATTTTAGTTAATTGTAAATTTGAAATTCAGTTTCTGTTTTAGAGAAAAATTTAAATACTTTGATCCCAAAATTGTTGTCCTCCTCTACTATCAATGTTACTATCATTATTGTATTATTATAATAAAAAATGTATTATTATTATTATTATTATTATTATTATTATATTATTGTTGTTGTTTTTGTTATTTCTATTACTATATTGTAATTATTACTACAATTATTGCTATCATCATGATATTTAAAAAAGATAATGAAAATTTTATTACGATCTTTTAGTTTAAATTTGCAATATTTTTTACTTGGCAAATAGCTTTAATTACCTAAAATAGAAATTAACAAAAAAAAAATTGTGACACAATCAATTACTAGGAGAAAACATAATAGGAACAAGCTTTATGAAGATACATCAAAGCTTTGGAGAACATTATCACAGGCGGACAACAAAGAAGTGTGACAGGCTGGTGTGCCCCCAAAAGGAGATCCTCAATCACTGTCGTTTATTTCTGATCAGACGATTAAGGTTAAACGAAGGCCACAAATGTCCCAGCTTGGGCCTTCACCATTTTTATTCTTTCTGATTGGCTAATGGCTAGTGACAACAAATGTTGTAGCCTTACTCACCTTTAGCGTAAAAAATGTAAAACAAAATAAAACCTCAAGAGAGACAGATAAGCCTTACCCCACTGAGGATTGTCACATTTCTTAGACGGATAATTGTTGTCATATTCATCGGTCATAATTATTTTAATTTAAGTATTTTGATAGAAATAAATCTACGCTCCAAATTCTCGATACCGCGCTCTCGATCGGCTCCGCTCTCTCTTCTCTCTCATTCTCCTCTCCGTTCGAGGAGGTAGAGTCGAAAGAGAGGGATGTTATTGTGTCCAGAATGAAACCTATAGAGGAAGAGAGACAGCTCTAGAGTCTACTAATTTTCAAGTCGCCTACCTTGGCTATAAGATAATGCTGCTTGATTTATAGAAAAAAATAATGAAAAGATCGTTCGAGGGAATCAGTAACTTTAAGAAAAATTAATTATGCAGAATTTGAGGCTAACAGCTTTGCAAACTCTAGTTATCCAAAACTAAAGCATAGTTGATATTTAAAATTGCATACTTATAATGAAGCAGAATCAATATGCTGATTATGCTATCACTTTACTGTTTAGAATCAGATTCTACGGAGGAGGTAAAGTAGAAGAATTACTCGTACAAGAATAAAGGATCAATTTTATGTTAAAAAAGACTTCATACATGACTTACATTTTTTTTTTTTTTATCCTTCTTCTGAATTTGATTGAAAGCATAGCAGCGTGGCAAATTCTTATTAATTAGTGCCTCCTATCAAATCAATACCTGCCGAAAGTAAGGCACAAGCAAATACTTCAGTTAATGAGCTGACAATTCCTTTTGAAATTAGATTAAGAGTGAGGCTATGGAAATATGCATATTACACAATAATTCATGCTATGAACGTATATTTTTGTTTTTAAAGTTCAAACGGTCAATCTGAACTATTCAACACAATCTTCATATAAAAATGTACTTGCAAATCAAATTTTACAATTTTTAGAGATTTTTTTACTATATTTTTTAATTGATAAATAATCACTTGATTTGAAAATTCGGAACCATCCAAAAACAATAGTTTTCTACCTATCAATAAAAATAGTACAATGTTTTTTAAAATATATATATAATTTAGTCTACAAGTATATTTTCATATGGATATCATATTTGGCAGTTCGAATCATCTGTATAAACTGTGAAAATAGAGATATAGATCTATAGCACGGTTCGATCCGTACATAATATGCATATTACCATAGCCTCAATCTTAGATTAAATAAGAAAGAAACACTATTCCAAAACGTAGTTGAATATCTGAACTGAATTCAAGTATATTATATATATTAAAAAAAAAACTCATAAATATGTTGCTTTATATAGGTAAATAAACGTCATGTCTTTAATTGTTCTTCTTCCGAATCCAGTTCTGAGTAAAAGATCAAGTTACTCAGTTTAACGTCCTTATTATTGGTAAAGATTTTAACAGAGCAGTTTTTGTTTCATGCAGCGTTGTTCAGGTTCTATAATTTGTATGGTGCATGAAACCAAAACTGTTATGTAATTAAAATCTTTACCCATTATTATGAGATATATATATACACGGTCTTGAGGTCAACATATTAATGTAATAAGTTGCTCCAGATTTTGGCCCCATGCAAATTGCCACGGATAATCAAATAGCTTTTTAATGAGAGCGGCCTCCATTAATTAGAAGAAGCAGAGATGACGACAGCGAGCTAGTCAATTTCTTGTAAAGCAATTAAACACAGAAATGAAAAGATATGTTGTTATTTTATATAAGATATTTGATGGGTATTGCGAGATCCAATGCTGTGGTCCCCTTTATGGCCTATAATGCGATGGATAACTTGATGAAGCACTCAAGAAGCATTTTACTTATTTTATTTAGTATTATTACATATTTTCATTTGCCAGCGAATCTGTCATCAGCCCATCAATCCGGAGAAAGGAAAATTGGGATCTCCTCTTTTTGTCACACCGCTTGTACGTGATGATATACGAAAAATGAGAGATATGAACGGTCTCTCCAAACAGCGCAATATTTTTTTTTTGGCAAAGAACATGCAGGTTTTCATTAATATATTAGCATTTAGATTACAAAAAAAAGACATTAACATGTTGCTAGGATTGTAAAAAGAATATGTAAAACCAACATATTATAAAAAGTGTTGGCGGATTCAGAATTTCCATCAGAGTAAGACACTAATCAGATTCAAATAACTAATCGGGTTTAAACATATTAATTAATTGGATGCTAGATAAAAACAATCAACATGATAAAAACAATTCAACCCATATTTTTGCATACTTTCAATTTTAACCTAACAATTCATATATTATTAATATTTACTAGAGGAATTTGCAGATAAAAAATTTAGGGTTAGTTCTTACCATTGGCAGCCACCGGTCCACCGAGACGAAGGAGAGGAGAGCGCATCACCGCCCACGTCAACGTCTGAGCGGCCAACTAATTGCTTCTAAGATTAATTTGTATCACTCCAGAAATTAACCCAATTTCAAGGGCCAACTCTCAAGTGAAATTATTCCCATTTAGTGATAATGTTTTTAGAGACTTTAACTGACTCAAATTTGAAGAAATCATATCTTCTAACATACTATCTTCAAAGTACAGATGTGTGAGGTGTCGGAAACACATTGCTCACTAGATCCGAAGTCTGAACTTCTTGTTGGCTACTAGCGCATTGCTTGCTGGGGGATGACGACTGGCGTCTGGCCCAGGCGTAGCGACGCTGGTTTGGTTTCTCTTTCTCCCTTTTCCGCATTTGAGAGAGAGCAATTGGTTGTGTTTTTTTTTCTTCTAATCAATGCTCACGCCTCATGAACCACCTTTTTTTTTCTTTTGCTAGGCGCCTGCATCGTGATTTTTCTCCTTCCGCTGAGCCGTGAAAATCCAGGGGTAGGCACAATTAAATATTACTACTGAGCCTTAGAAAAATTCAAAATTTAGAAGTAGGCACTTGCTTACCTTGGACCTCTTTGGATTGGCCCCTGAATGTTGGTGTGCCCAAGTTGCAAGTTGGTGGGCCTTCGAGCACCTTTCTCTTGATAGGTAGAAACATGTGTAAGATTGAAACTATGGCATGAGAAGGCCAAATTGAATGATTTCACCGTACTCCCTGTGGCATAGTACACCGAGTCTCTAATAGGAATGCAATTTGAGCCTTGGTGCAGTGGAGGAAACGGTGAAATAGTTGAATTGTCGCACAACCTCCACACTCGCAACAGTTCCACACAAGGCTATGTACTGTTGAAGGGGTACGATGGATTCATGAGTAGGAGGAGAAGAGTTGAGGAAAAATAAGGGGAGAAGAGCGAAGGAAGAAGAAGAGTAGATCGAGAAAAGCATATAAGAGGACAAAGGAAAGTTCACATAGGTTTTTGGAGGTGTAGGCATCTCTCCTAATCTGTACTGAAGCTCGAGAGATAAAAATGGAGGCAGTAAAGATAGAGGCGGAAGCGGAGGCGGTGAGAGGTAGTGGAAAGGGGGGGGGGGGGGGTCAAAGGGAGGCGGTGGAGAAGCCTTCCAATATTTTCTGTTCAACAGCGTAATATTTATTACAAACTAAAATATATTTCATAAAATCATTTACATTTAGAATCTTAAATAATTTTAACCATATGAATTACATAATTTTAACCATATGAATTACAAACTGACTCAAACAAGTTGATGCCAAAATTTTAATCGGGTTTTTTACTACACATTTTTGTATTATATAGGCTTATTATTCAGTTGACTCCATGAAAAATTATTTTGAAATGGAGGAAGAGATGTTATAAATAGCTACATACGCTGATTAATGTAACAATCAATGACTAAAATTAGTTTAATATGAGTTTTTCCTATATTTATTTTCAATAGCATTAATTAGCAGCTTTCAATTTTTTCTCTGGCATAGTTATTTAATGGTGTGAACTGTGAACTACGTTTGATTTGTTACTTTTTGGGTCAAAGTTATGGTGACTAAAAGTAACACTTTCCGATCGTTTTAGAGGTGTTTGACTGGAATTTTTTGATAGTATCTGGAAACTTTTATATGGAAGTGCAGTAGACATAGGTTTGGTGAAATTTAATGATTTAAAAATGTGGTTCGATGGACAAATTATTATTTATTATCAGTAATGTAAATAATAGTATGCGCTTCTCGGAAGGACGGAGTATCGCTAAGCGATTAATCGGTATGCGGTTGATTAATTGAAATTATGTGAACGATTAATCGTTTTCATTAAAATTATGTGTATATATTCATAATTTATTAAAAATAATTTATTTAACTGATCAAACTTATCAAATAAACTTAATTTAACTTAGTTTTATTATTATAACATGACGCTATGCTTATTTCTTCTCAACAACATATACGCACTTTACATGTGTAAATAACACATTTATTTAATGCAAAAATAAATTCGAGAATTAAGCTTTTTCAAATACTAATAACATTTTATTTGAAAGAAATGAAATATTTCAACATAAAGTCACTAAATTTAGTTTATGATAACAACTTAATTTCACATTTCAAATCGTACTAATTGAAAAAATTACATCAGTAAGTAAGAAAAATATATGTTATATAAATAATAGAAAAATTAATCAATTTCAAAGTAAGAAGAAAAAACATATATAAAAAATATTTGATGTATATCCAAGCACAAATAAAACTAAAATACATAATTTATTAAACTTATTATCATACACAATCACAGAAAAAAAAATGTGAAAATAAATATTCACTGGAATAAACGGACGATTAAATGGGAATAAACGGAATAATCAAGAATAATCGGTCGATTAATCGAAAAAATTCGTAGACAGACCTCCGATTAGTGTATTCAACAGTTTGACCGTTGTTAACGATTAAATGGGTGTTTAATTGGCCATGCCAGTAAGGCCGTTTATTACAACACCGTTTATTATCGTTTCTTTTTTTAAAGGATTCGATGGGCAAATTTGATAGTGAAAATTGACAGATGACGGACAGATGACGGCAGGAAAAAATTGGGGTTATAGAAGATATCGGTGAAATTAGACAAACAAAATTCTAGTAATAAAAGAACTACGACATAAATACTTTTTAAAATTTAAAATTAATATAATTTAAAAAATAAACACACATTAAAAATATAGAAATAATAACGTTTAAATCTTCCTCTTCTTATCTACACCAGGAAGTAGCATCTCTCTACCTGAACTTTTGCTTTAGCCTTGATTAGGTGTAAACTAATCAAGGCATCGAAGGTCGGTATTCCTTTGTTCCTGTCATCTCCCAAATACTTATTCCCTTGTCTTTTCTGCTTAAAGATATTTTTTTTGCCTCATATCTATCAGAAAAATAAAGAAAATTACCTCACTATAATTATCCTCTTCCAACTTGCTAGTCAACTGTTGCAAGTCATCTGTTGTTGTTATTTTTAATTTTTAATCCTCCCTCCTCACAAACAATTTTACTAGAAATACACAAGAAGGCTACTCATTCAATATCATCAAAATTATTAACTAAACTAAAAAAATATTTTTAAACTGTTAATATGTTCTTTATTATTAAAGTAGGGCGTGTATCAAATTTAGTCCAACTTAAAAATTGTTTAACCTTCCATCCATAAATTAAAAAATTTTGACGATTGAGTTTTAACGGTTTTTTTTTTTATGGATGGCCAATCAAATTTCAAATTTATTGAAATTTAATGCACTTCATATCTGAATGATTGAGAATACATTTATAATTTGAATGCTTTTTTTTAAGATACTGAATGGATGAACTATAAAAGTCGAATGCATGATTTAATTTCTGTAAACTATATTTAAAATTGATAAGAATAAGGGATGTGTCTTTATAATTTGGATTATATATGTTCGACTAGAAAATAAAAACTATAAAATGCTATCATGATGTATTGGTCGAGTTAGTTTACTTATTATTAAACTGTTAAATTATCTTTTCATTGTTAAATTCCGTTAAACGTATCAGATATAATATAAAGATAAAGTTTTGAAAAGTAACACAGATGAAATCCAACAAATTCAAAAAAGTATTATGGTATGTATGTAAGAAAACAAGATATATCATTTCAATAAAGAAATGATATACACTAGCGACAATTTGTGATGAACATTTCGTAGCCGAAAATATTCGAGAGCATGTGCATGTTCAATTTGTAGCGTATATTATTATTATTAAAATGAAAGAATGGAATAATATGATGTAACAACGGTTCCTGTATTAAAAATTTAAAATCCCCCGCGCTGCACGATGGGAATCGAGAGACAATTTTACCTATATTTATATTCCCATTCTCTTTTCACAATCCCCACACACACATATGTAGATTTAGACTTAGTGGTGAAAATGGAGTGGATAATATCCGATTCATATTCGAAAATTAAATACGAATATTTGATATTCAAATATCTATGTTGATACAGATACATATATAATTTTAAATTTTAATTATCCGTATCCGAACACAGTAGATATACTATATAGTTTAATATAGAGTGAGGCTATGGTGCTATGCATAGCACGGATGGCTAGTGTACTACGGCTCAATATGGTACTTTTTAAAATCCCAACAGTCGATCCGACCGTTCAATGTGATAACCATATGAATATGTACTTGCAAACTAAATTTTATAATTTTTTCGAATTTTTTTACTATTTTTTCAGATAGGTAGAATTTTGATGGTCCAGAATTTTCAAAAAACACTGATTTTTCTACCTATCTGAAAAAATAGTAAAAAAATTCGAAAAAATATAAAATTTAGTTTGCAAGTACATATTCATCTGGATATCACATTGAACGGTCGGATCGACCGTTAGGATTTTAAAAAGTATCATATTGAGCCGTAGTACACTAGCCATTGGTGCTATGCATAGCACCATAGCCTCACTCTTTAATATATATTATGAAAAAAATTATGTTATTCGCAATTATAATTAGATGAATATTATAGGTTCGGTATTTTTTAAAATAATTATATATTTTCAATATTTATAATTTTTTTGTAATAAGAATCTGATTCGTATCCGTCAAATATAGTTTTCACCCCAATTAACGTTCCTTTCCAAGTGTACAAATATAACAGAAGAGTTGACGGGGCATCAGGAATAATCTCATTAGGCACTATTTAAACCGTTTGATCCGAAACAGAGGCTCCAGATTTGTCAAAAGCTCTCCAGTTGGAACCATACAAGTGGAGACTGGAGAGAGGCCTCAATCGGATGATTAAACCCGCAGCAGGAAGGAAGCTTTGCATCCAAACTTTTTCTTTTTCTATTAATGAGCCGGATAGGCGCGAATCATCTATCTTTATAAAATGTATGTTTGCTCATGATTCGTTTATAAACGGTACGATATGGATGTGGAGAGAACAATCACATGTCGATAAGGAACCAAATCACCTTTCTTATTCTAAAATCGTACGACAAAAGCAGAGGAAATATTTTCTGATGTAAATAACGGTATTTGCTCGTCAGACGGATATGATACTTTGAAGTGATTAATTGAAAATAATCAGAAATAATTGATCAAAATCGGATATAATCAATTAATTTGTCGGAAAAATTTGTGACGGTTCGGTCGACGTCAACAGCTAATCGTCAATTAATCAACTTAAAAGACCGTTTTTTACAACATTGGTTATAATCATAAAAGCAGAAATAAAAAATAAAATTTACTCTACTAACAATAACATAAAATAGAAAAGCAGCTTTTGATCTTGTAGTATTAAATAATTAAATGTCTTAACCTCCAACTTTTACCTTAAAAAAAACAATAACATAGAATAACGTAGAGCAAGTTCTAATAAAAAGATTAAAAGATTATACCATGTCCCGTTATCTTTATAATAATATTACTACTAAAAAGTAAGGTTCTAAATAGCGCGCTATTGCGGCGCTATAGTGTTGCTATAGTGTTTTTGGACCATAAAAGCTATGGCGCTATAGCTGCGCTATTTGGACATAATGCTGTTTTTTTAACTGTTCCGCTATGACGCGATAAACGTTATTTAAATGTTTACTAAAAAGTGATAATGTATAATTTTTTCTTTAAAAAAAATAATGCAAAACAGTCGGGTCGATTCTTATTTGACATGTTAATAAAAACCATACCTAATCTTTTTTGCGGATTAATCAAAATCCAATTCATATCCAATCAATTAAATTTCTAATGTGTAATTATTCTAATCAATCAAACGAGTTGGGTTACACTTACCTAGAGTGGAAAAAACATGCGACTAACATGCCGTGACTTTGATCTTGTACAGTGCTATGTTGTGATTAAGTTAATTTTTCACGTGTCGTGACCAAAATATCAATGAGCGGTCAAAACACGCGAATGGTCACGCCACATGAGTCACGCCGTGCTCAAACGTGTTGTGAGCAAACGTGACTCGCATGACCATTTAATCATAATTAGGTTAATTTATTTAAGAGTCACTATTTGATCAATATCTAATGGTCCTAATTACATGTGACTCGCGTGACTAAGTGTCGTGCAGTGCCTTGATTAGATTTTTCACGTGATGTACTGTGTCGTGCCAAAGTTTCAAAAGATGATCACAGCACGTGAACGGTCACAGCACGGGACACGTGAATCACAGTACATAACTGACACGCGTACCGTGCCGTAACTGTACCGTTCTGTGACGGAGCCAGCTCCGCCATGCCATTTTTCCGACTCTACACTTACCTTAATATTTACCGAAACTTAAATGTGCGCGGAGCATCTCAACTTTTGGGGAAGAAAAAGTAAGAAGAGGCAAATTAACAACAACTAGAGAATGAACATACTGGAAATGGAATAACTAATAAACAAATGAAATATGTTTTGAGGGAAGAATTAGTGGTTTCATTTTGATTACCTTTGTGGGCATTCTTCTCAATCAAAGGTCACTTTGATAAGGCTATGCTACCTCTTTTGTCATTTTGTTTCAATGTTGTTCTTTTTTAGGATCTTTTCTTTGTGGCGTGTTTAGGTTCATCGAGTCTGTTTAATTGATTTTAAACTGAATCGGGAGAGTTCATATTAAACGGGGTTGGTTCATTTTTTAAAAGCAGTTTAATTATTTGGTTTAATTTGCTTTAGAAACTTTTGAAACTGATTAGACCGAACCGACTGAAAAAAAAATATAATTCTTTTGAGTCTATAAAAAAATAATTATGAACGTTTTTCTTTTTTCTTGAGTATGAAAATCACTAAACTCTAATTCAATTTTGTATATTATAATAAATTACTATTTTGAGCCTATAAAAAAATTAGCAAATATTATTATATTTTTATGAATCTTCTTATTTTGGTTCAACAAAAACAAATTGAAATTTAGTTCGATTTGTTTAGTTTGATTTGAATTGGATTGATAAATTTATTTCGATCAGTTTAGTTGTAGTTTTGAAGACCAAATAAAATTTAGTTTGCCTATTTTATTTCGATTTTAACCTAACCTAACCGATGAACATCTAGGCGTGTTGTTCCCAAATCCAAATTCTTTGTTAGAAGATGAATTTTGCTTCAAATGATTGAGAATTTAAAGTGCTCATGGGCTTTACTTTAAAAAAAAAAACACGACTTCAAAATAACTCAAAAGTATTTTTTTTCATGAATCTTATTTGAAAGAAAAAATCAAGTAGAAAACGTTCGTATTTTTAGATTCGTAAAATTAATCACAGATCGTCGGAAAAATTGACAAGAATGTTCAGAGAAAAAAAAAAAGAATGGGTAAAAGGAATCTTGTCTTTTTTGGCTTGAAAACAAAAGTAGTTAGAAGTTAAATTACGCAGATTTAGAATTTAAATGATTGCAGATAGAGGTTTAAATGTTTGTGAGTAGCATTATAAAATGTTATAAACAGAACTTTAAAAATTTGAATATGCGTGCTGGAAATAAAAGTTAGACATGAAATAGTTGGAGGGCGAGCTCGGAGATTTATTTGAGAGCCAATTATCAAGCTCCTAAACTAAAAGTTAAAGATATTTCACAACATTTGTATGCTATCTCAAAAAAAAAGATATCTCGTAGGCTAAAGTCAATCTGATGCCTAGAGAAACTATAGGGGTTCATTTTGAGATTCGTGTCAAATTAAAAGAACTAATCTGGACCGTCTGTTGTAACTTGCTTGAGTCAGTTACCTAGAGTGATCCGAATGCCCCTTCAAAAAGATATTGTTCATATTTTTTTCCCCCCTTTTTCTGAAGTTCATCTTTGAAAATCCTTCAAGCAAGGACCAACTATATGAGTAGCGCTTTCCGAATTTCTGTTTTTATAAATATGTGACGCAAACTTCGATTAGTACAAAGTAGTTTCGATTTGTTTATGTAAAAAACTCGCCCTGTTTCAGCTCTGCCAGTAAGTAATTTTACTTGTAAAATTAATTTGTTCCGTTCTAAAGTTCATAAATCCAATGCAACTGTTTTCATTTCTAATGAGATGTTTGAACGAAAATTATATATATATCAGCACGAATGCCACTACAAATAAGGATTTATGATTCCGACATGATAAACAAATACTGATTCAATCAATGACTAAATAGCTTAAAGTTGAACAAAGCAAACAAACAATAATATATGCGGTTGCTCTTTATATCGTCACCTACATTTCATAAACAATTCATGAGCAGCACATTTAATGTGGCAATCATATACAGGGTATCCTTTAATTTGCACCAATAGCAGCTCGACAACATAATTTGGATTGAAAGGCAACTTGTAACATTTTTAGGGACACTGTAACCGCTGTTCTTTTTTTGGTGTGAGGCACGCACCTAAAACTGCCTTCTACTAGGGGAACTGATTGAATGTCTTGATTAGAAACCACAGAATCTTTGACCCAATAATTAAAGCATATTAGTGCATATACATTTGAGATGCCTACATGAATGAAAAATTAATGGGTCAAAGAAAAGCAGGTTCAACTGTTATTTACTTTGCTTAACACAGGGAATTCACAAGTGGCTTTACCTAGCTAATTACTCTTTTGCATTTTTAGTTAAGCTAAATATAGGTAGGTCATGTAATTTTTCTTTTCTCTAAAGGCTAACTGATTGATGTTCTGATTTTTTTTAATAATAGAATCTTTGACCAAACCACATTCGTGTGCAGAATATAATTTCAGTTAACATGGCATTTTTATTTTCATTATCTAGTGTTATTGAAGATACTAAAGATATTGAGGATCTCTGACAAATCTTGAACATTATAATAGAAATCTTTTAATCTTTTGTAAAATAGGAAATTATAATATGTACATGTGCTTATATATATAGGCTACATTACATACATTCCTAAATTACAATATTGCTGTTGTACATACTAATTTAAGCTATAATCTAATCAATATCTAATCAATCTGTAGATTGCAGTTTCCTATTTTACAAAGATTACAAGATTTCTATTATAATGTTCAGGATTTGTCAGAGATCCTCAATATCTTTAGTATCTTCAATAAGTGTACTTGTGATTAATTAATTAAAGAAATTAAGGGTTAGTTCATAAAAAAAATGAAATTGTGAAATATAGGATTCTATTTTCTGGAAATTGATTTGTGTAAAAACTAAAAACGTATTTTAAAGTTTTAACTAATATTATTTACTCTTGCTTACAGAGACACCTATATATGGTACAGTAAAGTGTGTATGAGTCATAGAAGTATATATAAACAAAGAACCAATATGTGAACAAAAATACATGCTCAATTATTGAGGTTCATTTCCTTCATCCACCTTTATTTTGGATATTGGGTCATGTTATTAAAGGCGAGTGTTTTTAGTTTGACACAAGATTACTATATCATTTAACGCTCTTGCAACAATGTGGTAGTAAATTAAAAATGATTTCAATTACATGAACCAAACATTGACATAAATGTAGAAGAATAATCCATTGTAGAAGCCTTGTTAATTTGTCATTATTTTTTTCTGTACTGGTTCATTCTGACACCAAAAGACCTTCCACCAAAATGTTAATTAATTGCTAGACATGTAATTAGTATGATAGTATCCCTGCCCATGGAGAAAATCATATAATGCCTTTTTGGGCCCAGCATTGCTCAATGCTTCTCTCAATCTTATTATATGTTTTCCATCCTTATGGAAATATGCACAAAGTATGTTATTTGTTTATGAGCACACCCAAAAAAAAAAAAAATGTCATCCAACTTTTTCCATGGGATGTATTTGACACTCTCACTTCCAGGTTAAGGGATTGGATGCAATGCAGGAGATTTTTGTATCACTAATCCCATGATTTATGTTGGTTAATTTTTTAATTTTCAAACTTAATTAAAACCCTTGCTGCAATGAAGGGACGCCTTGGGGTGGGACCAAAGGGGATTGGAATGGCTTGGTGCTAAATGCACCATAGATGGCCATTCCAATCCACATCTTTCTTCCTTATTTCTTACTGCCCCTTTATGTCTAGTGGGTAAAGAGTAAAATTTGCAAGAGATTTAACAAAACAAGTAATGTTAAATGAAATCTCTTTTTATACACTAAATTTATGATTGAACCCAACTAGGCTATGTTTGGATGCACTAAGAATAGCACTATTCTTAGAATAGCATTGCAATTCGGAACAAGGACAATCCAAACGAGAAATATAGCTATTCGGAATAGGAAGAATAGGACTATTCGCTATTCTTACAAAAACATGGAATAACTTTTGTTGCTTTCAATATTAATACTAATCTAATATTTAAACTAATATTATATTACATTTAATATTTAAATTAATATTATATTGTATTATATTTAATCTAATATTTAAAATAATATTATATTACATTTAATATTTAAATTAATATTATATTATATTATATTTAATCTAATATTTAAAATAATATTATATTACATTTAATAATTAAATTAATATTATATTGTATTATATTTAAACTAATATTATATTACATTTAATATAATATTTTATTTAATACTCATCTAATATTTAAAATAATATTATATTACATTTAATATTTAAACTAATATTATATTACATTTAATCTAATATTTTATTTAATACTAATCTAATTTTTTAAATAATATTATATTACATTTAATATTTAAACTAATATTATATTACATTTAATATTTAAAATAATATTATATTACATTTAATATTTAAACTAATATTATATTTCATTTAATCTAATATTTTATTTAATACTAATCTAATATTTAAATTAATATTATATTACATTTAACATTTAACCTAATATTATATTATATTTAATATTTAAACTAATATTATATTATATTTAATATTTAAACTAATATTATATTATATTTAATATTTAAACTAATATTATATTATATTTAATATAATATTTTATTTAATACTAATCTAATATTTAAAATAATATTATATTACATTTAATATTTAAATTAATATTATATTATATTATATTTAATCTAACACATAAATTATTACTTTATTCATTCTCTCCAAACTCTATTCCAAATATGCAATCCAAACAACTTTTTCACTATTCCGAATAGCTTGAGTTAGCACTGTTCTTAAACAGTAGCTATTCTTATTTACTATTCTAAACAATAGCTATTCTAGAGTTCATCCAAACGTACCCTAGCTCAAGTAATAAGCTACTAATAAGCTGATTTTAAAGAATCATTAATTCAAGCTCCAATAGACACAATGCTGTGAAAAAATGTTAGCTCTCTTCATCACTAAAATAAAAAAAACCAGCTACATCTAATTTATCCCTATTAATTTAGAATATGTCCTGCATTTTTTTCCTAATTACATTGTTCCTTCCACTCTGCTCAGGACTAGATTAGAGGTAATAAACCATACACCATCAGTTAGAGTTTGAGCCGGAACTGATTAGTACTAATGCATGAATCACAATAGTATCTTTCTTTGTATGCTTCATTTAGATATCAAAGGAACTACTTTCTTGAACAAAGGCCCAACTCTCAAGTATTTTAATTAGACCTAATGGTGCTATGTTTAAGGTCTTTTACAATATTTTGCACGCCTGTTGAGTTTGCTTGCGTAGTCGCATTAATTAAGGTCATGGTGCACTAACAATGTGGATAATAAAGGCAATTAGGCTTCCTTATATAAACTAATAAACTTGCATTAAAGAGACCAATTATTTGAGAGGTTAAATTCACTTGGTAGAGGCAAATTTCAGTACCACTATAAAGGTCGATATCATGCCGATGTGTAAGGAAACTGCAAGTTGCCGCGTGACGAAAGCCTTCATACTTTCGCTGCTGCCTCATAGTGTCGACTCCGAGACGCCTCTTTTCTAACTTTTCTTCCTCTTTTCAGGAAAAAAATAATATAAACTTATACCTAATAATCTTTAAGCTAGATAGAAAAGATAGAATTAAGCTTTCGAGATCAAATTTATTACGTAAATGTTTAGGTTAGCGGTGCCTTTTTGCTTGTTTAGCCTCATTCCGGTCGGCATTATCAAAAATAAAAAATGCTGACCAGACAGAACTCAATTTAAGACTGATTTTTCATGTTCACCCTTTAAAAAAAGTTTTACTTTTTTACAAGTAATGTAGTTTAAGTCCCTAGATTTTGACAAAATATCTGTTACGAAAACAAGAAGCCAAGCTGCTTCTTCATGCTGTGGATATATAATTAGTGCCATTACACCTTGCAATTAAAATTTAAGACTGCCTATGTCTGAAGGGGCACTTGTCAATGCCATAATGACAAATTATATAAATTAAACCTACTTTAGAGAACAAAGAGTCTGAGATCATACGTAGGTTTGATATATATATTAAATATTTCAAAGTTTTTAGTCTTTGCAAGAAACAATACTAGGCTTATGAGATAAGCTTGAAGGTGCTTTTCTAGTTTTCTAGATTAGCTTTAATGGCACTTGATCCTTTGCCTCATGTTTGGTTAGCATCCACAAAAATATACTTAAATAAGCGTAATACAAAAATCTCATTCTGCTCCTTTTCACGTATTTAAAGCACACTGCACTACGTTCAACCTTTTCTTTAACAAAAAGATGAAATAGACACGCTACTCCAAGAACCGTTTAATATTTATTATAGCAATCCAAAGGTGAAAAGGAAAGTTATTTGTTACCTTAAATTTTCGGAACTAGGGAAGAGAGAAAAAATGAAAGCCCAAATTTGAGCCGGAATAGCAAGGCCTGGTTTTTTTCGTAATTACTGTATTCATGGGCCATGTTAGAGCCCAAATTGGATTTGGGTTAGGTAAGCAAGGTCAGTTACTGTACTAATGGGCCATGTTAAAGCCCAAATTGAATTTGGGTTCGGTTAAGTACCACAATTCTCCATTTTTAGGTGACATCAGAACATCAGGTATATGTTTAGACTCTATTTGGTTTTCACAAGGAGTCATATTTAGAATTGGATCAGTTTCAAGTTGAGAATTTAATTTAGTTTTCTGTTTACCTTAGATTGAGTTGGTTCTGGTATATGTTTTGCTTCAGTTTGATGTTAATTTAGGCTCACCTCTTCCGGCATTTTAGGATTCCGGCTCCGGCTTCGTTTGGTTTGGGCCTTACACAAATGTTCTCACAAGTTCAGTCATGTTTGAAGATTCAAATTTCAAAATATTCTCGGTTGAGTCAGGCTTTAATTGTTCGAGTTGCAAAATTCAAATTCCAGAATAATTAATTCAAGTGAGAAAGTCAAGTTCAAAGTAAATCTAATTTGACTTCATATTAGTATTTACAAACAAGTAAACAACAGGTCGCTATTTTGGTGAAATGCTAAAATAGGCCGTTAGTTGTTATGTTCCAAACTATCTTCTTCTTTTTTGAAAGCTTGGTAGGTGCTACCAAGTGGTTTGATGTTCCAAACTATCTTTTTTTTTTTGAAAGCTTGGTAGGTGCTACAAAGTGGTTTGATGTTCCAAACTATCTGAGTCGAGCTTGCGTGGTTTGACAATACAAACAAATAAATTCCTAAAAAATGACAATACATGGAACAGTAATAGAAAGCAATTGGGTGCAAAACACCCAAGTGCAAATGGAACCATTACATGTTCTTGAATCTTGAGGCATGCCATGGTTGGTACAGGTATATTCCAAGCTTTCTCCCCGCTTGAAGGCAACATCTTCAAGCTATCACTTTTAATGAAGGAAAGCAACCATGCATCTAACTTCAAGTGTCAATTATGTACATATCCTATTGTATACATACTGAAAAGAGAATCGTTATTTTAATGAGATTACTGCCGATGCAGCAATCCAAGCAATAGACTTAATTTAACTATTGTTATAGAAAATAATTTCTCAAGAAATAATTATTGTTATAGGAAAAGCCAATTCTATGACCAAGCAAACTAATATAGAGCAAGTCAAAAAGGAACAGACTATAACAAAGCAAGGTCATACCACTATACCAGTACAAGACAGGATCTAAAATATACATAGATTCATTGTTGATTTTTTCTTTCTTTCTTTTTTTTTTTGTAAAAAGTGATTAGTAACTAGTGACCACCAGTTCTATTGAAACTGAGAGTTCAATTGGAACCGCATACCGGCACCAGTGGGGATTTACACTACATTAGTTTCAAATAACAAGTGTTTCTCCTACCAACATCACAATAAAAAACAATATCAACATCATAACATACAATATCATCAATGCAAAGAGCTCAAAATATACTCATAGTATATCCAGATTTCAATACCTTTTCGTTGCTCATCTTCTTTATTCCTCACAGTCATGGAAAATTTAATGTATTGTCCTCCAAATCCATGTCCTATGCTTAATTCCAACTGCAACCTATGATCCTCTTCCCCTCTCCACTAAATCTCCTTGTAATTTATAAAATGTATCATTTTTCTTAGCTTGACATCAGTACTTAGCCAGATTAATTATTGTTGATCCTAGCGCCCTAACAGTTTTACAATTTCCTCTTCTAAAAATTAATCTATTACTTTTCAACCAAACGGTCCAACAAACTGGTTCTCTAACAAATTTAACTAATTTTTAATCTTTTAGAGGTATTAAATTATCTAACTGCCATAGCTGCTCAATAGTATCACAATTTAAGAAATTTTTTTTTTAATGTGCAATACAAAACCAATTATATTGTACAATTGAACAAGAAACAAATAAATGATCTACGGTTTCTAGCTACGGCCAAATACACAATGTAAATCACCCTGCCAACCTCTCTTACTTGTATCATCCTTTGTAACTTCTACCTTTCTACTGACCAAAAGAAAACCTTTAATTTTTAAAGATATTTAAGCCTGCCAAGTGATATCATATTGTTTACTAGTGCAGTAATGAAATTGAAATTAAAAACTGCATATCCATTTTTTTTTAGCTTTTCCTTCCTTTGAAAATGGAGATCACTGGAGTTGCAAGAACTTGAGAAAAATGTTTGTGTTCCATCATAAAAAAAAATCTGAAAAATTAATCATTGGACAAAACCAGCAAATCTGTCCAGAAATAACATTTTTTCAAATGCGTCTCATGGCAATCGTCTTAAAACATTTTGTATTGCTCTGATTTTGCTAAAGAGAAAATAAAATTTTGTTAAATCTAGATGGATATGTCATCTGCATAACAGCATAAGCGTATTGACCATTGGGCTGGTGCAGTCACTTAACAATGGTGGTTTGACAATGGGAACTGGTAAGGATTGTTTCAGGCGGGCTCATGCAGTTGCTTACCGTAGCATCCCCAATATTTTATGAAACAACAACTGTTCATTAATATGACAATGCCTAAAACTTTTCCAGCCTGTCTGACCAGTAAAAGCATTTCGATCCAAAGAAGGATGCTGAGTTAGAATTGGTAATGGTTAGCTGTTGATAGATTATTGATGCGTAGGACTTTGGATGAAGGATTTAGTAATCATCCAACAACTTTGAAAGGTGCCATTTCACTTAATTTTCTGCAATATAACAGAAAATGCATGTTTTTTGTAATCCACCATAATTGATTAGTCATGAATAAAGAATGGAAAAGAGAAATTTTCCCTTCACCAACTCATCATCTAAAATTTGTCTTAGTTGGGTACTTGTATTAAAAGAGAAACACGGAAAATCTGCATAATCATAGATCCACAATACATGTGTGATTACCAAGTACTATAATGAGTACAAATAGAGAAGATTAGGTAAGAGTAAAGCATCAATCCCAAGTTCCCTTCCTAACAACAAGTTACATGGTTCATTACCAACATTGCTTGAAAATGGGTTATAACTAACACAACTCGTCTAGTCAAACTTCAAAGGCAATTTTCAAAGTTTGTATTCATGAGCATTCTTTGAAAGTTTATAATTAACCCAAATCTACAATTAAAAAAAGATCAAGAATTTTTATAAATGAATGTCTATTTGAGTTAGCAAACTAAATAGGGCATGTTATGAGGATAATTAAGGGAATACTAACATCCGAATTTAACATATTCTTAAAGCATATGTCAATAGAGGGCTAAAGTAAAAGAAACAAGTTTCAAGAAATAAAAAGGATAATAACAAGGGAAAACCATAGAAATCAAAGCAACTTTATGAGGAATCCAACTAATGCAATTATAAATAAAAACACAACTCACATAAATAAAGCCTCTTATATACTCATATAAATTGTTCGCAAACAGCCTCACCAATCTACATTATTACAATGGTACGACAGCGTTATACAATGTACTTCAGATTTGCGCCCCCCCCCCCCCCCCCCCCCCCCCTCCCCTGAAATATCCTACGAGACTACAAAATGAAACCCTCAACTCAAATTAAAATGTGCACACTGCTCCCTGTTTAAAGACATCAAAAGAACAAACGAAATACGTATACTTTCCTGTCAAACTTAATACAAAACCACTTCTTCATAAAGTATCACAAAACTAAATTCATATATTCAAATCCAAACTCAAATTTAAATCTGTAACCCTTTGTGCTTTCCAATCTTCATACTCTGGATCATCTGTAGGCAACTCATGTCTACAAAGGGGGCATGTATTTCTCACACTGAGCCACGGTAAAATGCACTCCTCATGATAATTATGCATGCAAGGAAGCCTTTTAACCTTCTGATCCAAACCGATTGAATCTCTACACACTGCACATTGAATTTCATCTTTGGACAATTCATCCTTCGTCAGATAAATTGAAGGTAGGTTTTCAATTATTGACTTAGCAGCAGGAGGTCTAGATTTCAAGAAACTATCATGATCTGAGAGATGACTTACTACTACATCGTATGATTCAAAATCCGATGTGTACACAAATGCCTCATGGTCTTCTACCAAATAGGAATCCGTATCCTCTGGATCTACGGTAGTTCTGCCGATACTGTTCGAAGCCATGAGCACCTCCCATCCAAGATCGTTGTTGTTGCCATCGACCTCCTCCCATTCGAAATCTTCATATTGGATCTGATCTCTCCGTTGCGAATCCTCAAGCTGGAGACAATCCCAGCGTATCGGATAGCACGGATCCGAGATCGGGTCGGTTCCAATAGCAATGATCTGTTCGTCTGAGTAGGAGTCAAGCTCGGAATCGCAGGGACGGGCCCTGGAAAACTCGACCGAATCGGATGAGGATGAGGACTCCGATAAGACGATGCGACGGGAGAGAAAAAAATCGTCGGAGGTCCAATCCATTGGTAGGAGGGAGGAGGAACGAGGTGACGCCGCCATGTCAGTGGAGATGTCGAAACCGGAGAATCTTCAAGGTAGAGCGTTACTCGAAAAAAGAAAGATCTCCCCTGGGTTGATATCGGGGGTTCCGAGGGATATAGAAGAAGGGTTTGACGAGAATGGGTCGTATGGTAAAGTACCTCAACTTTTATGCTTGGATACAAACCGTTCGATCAGAATCGGAACCATTCCTGTCCGAGGTAAAATGCACGGTTCCCTTTAATATTCGTGTCAAATAAGATTACACGGTTCGCATTCAAACATAACATTTGAGTTACTTTAGGGATTGGTATTCGACGAGAATAGGCCAGATTCTCTATAATTATTTTTAATAGAATTCCTGCTATAATACTAGGGTTTGTTGAGGGGCCACACAAGTTAAATTTGATGTTATTTTTAATTTCTCCCAAATGTTATTTTTGAGAAGGGATTCAATTAGTATAACTTTTGATATCTCGTAAGAACCACAATTTGACACAAATAACTCAAAAATAAACTTATGACAACAGTTCGAAGTATATATCTTGTTTTATTCATAAAGTATTTATATTAACGCAAAGATTGTTTTGTATAAGATCAAAAGGTGAGGAAAAGAGTTGTACAAATTAATAACGATAGATTATTGATTTTTTTAAACTTCTTAGTTATTCTATAAAACGAACTTTGATTCTTATTTTTTTTCGTGATTATATAATTTTGGAAATAAAACAAGATCAATTGTTCATATTTTTTTATTGAGGATTAGCTTTTTAATTATTTATGAAAAATAATTATGTTAAGATGTCAATTTCAGAATTTTATGGATACAAAAAAAAAATCATTAGAACAAAGTAGAGCAAGAGGTGAAATGGAGAATCCCAAATTATTAAACAGATAAAAATATGGCAAATGGGGGCATAACTGATATAAAAAGAATCATATCAGCAGACAGCAGACAGCAGCACTTCTAGAAATTACATACGCGTGAATTAAACCTAACAACATTCGGTGACTCGCTACATTTTTTGGCAGTCCGCACCGCCATAGGTGATCTTAAGTTAACGACAGTTTATAAGTCGGTGAGGTTGTATAAGAGAATGCCAGGCTGGTTTAAACTTTAAAGTGACGTTTGGGCTGTAATGCTGTATGCGATGCCAATACAATAACCAAAATCTAAACCGGACCCGGAAACGAATCCGTTACCAAATCGCAATACGCTTAGATTTTCAAAGAGGGAAAGGTACAAGTCACTGCACATCTTCACGCGGGTTGTGAGCTACTGATATATAAAGGTATATGTTACGTTATGATTCTCTCTTTGTGTGGGACTAATCTGACTGCGAGGTCCGGAGCGAACTTTTTCAATTTTTCCTGGCTAATCCGGACAGATCAATTTGAGAATTTTCTTTTTTTATCATTAATGCAGCTATTCTTCACGTGACGTGTGATTTGACGATCCTTTTGTCTACTTGTGCATAGGATCTTCTGTAACTTTATACATGTAATATTCAGTATTTCGTCTCACAAGAAAAGTAAAAAACTTTGTTTCACAAATACGTCATGCATCGCGTTCCAAATTAGGAAGGGAAATAATGGCTGTTTTGATTCTAATACTTATATTATATTATATAATTGCATTATTATAGTGGATTGTTCATATAACTCAATTATTTATAATTATTCGTTTCGTATATGTATTCAAATCTGTATTTGTGGATTATCCGCTTTGTATCCATATCCGTTTAAGGCGAATTTGATTTTAAATTTTGACATTCATGTGCTATCTGTATCGATATTCACATTTGCTCATTGAAATACATATACGGATTTGATATCAACATTATCCACTCCGAATCCGCTCTGTTTACACCCCTAAATACAACGCAAGGGATAGAATTAGTGGAGGATCCGGCGCTATTTAGTATTGCACTACTAGTGCTAGTTCGTCGAGTTTGAGCAGTTTTCACATGCAAAATGCTCGGAACAGGCTATACCTGTGAATGTGATACAACGAAAGGATATACGAACTTTTGAACAAAAAAATCTGCCTTTATAATTAAATTTACCATTTAACAGTAGCTTTTATCCGTGTTATTTTTCTATAATCTTTATCCAACATTGTTAGAAGTTTACAAAAATATATAATATAAAATACCTAGTGTTTAATGTGATTTGGTAGTTGTATCACTCCGTTAGTTATTCCCTTAAAATGAGTTTATAGGGAAATTTTACATATTGCCCTTGTATTTGAAAACATAGAACAAAATACTTCTTTCTCAAAATTCTTAACAAAATGCTCTTGTGGGCTCCACTTTCCCCTCTTTTCCCCTCCCTCCCTCCCACTCCTCCATTTTTACTCCTTTATATTATTTGTTTTACTCCCACTCCATTTCTACAAATTTATTTTCAAACTTAATAAAGAAAATCTCCGGATAAAGATTCATAATTTTTTTAAAACAATTATAACAATGATTTTTATTTATTATTATTTTTTCACTTCAAACTAAACATTGACTTTATGTAGGAATTAACGCCTTATTGTTCTAGTTTCTAGAATTAATTTCCTGGCTTGAATTTTAGTTTTAGTTTTACTCTGCTGTCTTTTTATGCATTTTTCATTTCTAGTGTTTATAATTATCCTTTACATTAGGTAGCAGTTCTTAATTTTCCCTAAAGAATATATAAGGCCTGAACCTAAATGCTATAATATATGTCTACGGGCTTCAACATAAAAGAATAAAAAAGCAACAAGTTTGGTTAAGAACTTTGGATTGGTATTTGGTACTGATATATGTCGATTTTTTTATCTAGCTATGTTTAGTTTGATGTGACGACGACGACAGCAACAGCAACAGCAACAGCAACAAGTGCAACAACAACAATAAGTGATCATGAGTTTGTATTCGAAGATTATCTTAATTAAGTTTGAAAATAAATCTCTAGAAATTTGTTAACCAAATTTTACTAAATATAAAAGGCATATAAAAGTTTTCCGTTTATTTAGTTTTTCTTACACTACTCAAAGCAAAACTAACTATTCTGTTTTTGATAATCGAATGATTTGATTTCCTTAAAAATATGAATTAAACTATCATTGACTTAATATCAAATGATAAACAATAATCATGTATGATTTTCAAAGTATATTCTTTCTATATCTAACAATATCTTTTTTAGAGAGAATATCTAACAGTACATTTAAAATGTAATATTTTGATTTTTTTTCAAACTTTTTATATTTATATGCATCGTCAACAACAAATGAAATGTTATTTTCATATCACATTTGTATATTTTTACTAAAACAAATAATATAGAGTAGTAAAAATGGAGGAATGAGAGAGAGGGGAGAGCGGAGAAAAGTGGAGTTCACAAGAGTATTTTGTTAAAAATTTAAGGAGGTATTTTATTCCCGAATTTTTTATTTATATCCAAAAAATACTCATGTTATCTTGAAAATTCGAAAAATACCCAAACCGGAAAAAACTTTTCCGGATTTGGCCTCTAAATCCGGAAAAAAAATTTTCCGGAAATTGAACTCCAAATCCGGAAAAAAAATTTCCAGACTTAACAATTTTTTTTTTTTTTTTTTTTTTTTTAGAGTTTCCGGAAAAAAAATTTCCGGATTTAACATTTTTTTTTTTTTTTTTTTTTTTTTTTTTAGAGATTCCGGAAATTTTTTTCCGAACTAAATAAATTTTTTTTTTTTAAGAGAAAAATAGCTAAAATACTGAAATCTAACGCTAAAAAATCGAATTGTTTTTTTAAATATTTGTTTCATTAATTTAAAAAATTTCAAAATGGTGTAGAATAATTTAGAAATTATCAAAATAGCTAAAATACTGAAATCTAACACTAAAAAATCGAATTGTTTTTTTACTACGAATAGGGCCGATTTTGTGCTAAAATACGGTAAATTTACTAAAATACGATAAATTACGCTAAATTACGTATAAATGGGGCTTATTTTGTGGCATCTTTCATAAATCATAAAAAATAGTAAAAAAAATTCCAAAAATAATAAAATTTGGTGTTCTAAAAGTTTATTACATAACTAATTTACTGAGCTACGTAGATTGAATAATAGAAATGAAAATCTTAATCGGAAACTTCAACTGAAGTTTTGAGGCTCTTCTATTTGTTTTTTGGCGATTCTTAATTTGGAAAACTAGCAAAGCGAGTCCGGACGCATGCGTATTTTCGCAAGCTTTCCGAAAAGTGGTCATTTGCTGAAATCGGACACTCGAGCGCCGTTTTATGGCCGTTTGAAGTTTCGTCGTCGCTTTTCGCCTTCTCAGTGAAGATATTATCCCTATTCGTACGTAATTTAGCGTACTTTACCGTATTCTAGCATAATTCTACATAATTATTGTAATTTAGTGTAATTCAGCATAAATCAAGTAATTTGGCTTGTTTTAGTATAAATATGCTAATTATATATAAAAAAATGTAATCTAGCAAATATTTAAAAAAATAATTCGATTTTTTAGTGTTAGATTTCAGTATTTTAGCTATTTTGATAATTTCTAAATTATTCTACACCATTTTGAAATTTTTTAAATTAATGAAACAAATATTTAAAAAAACAATTCGATTTTTTAGCGTTAGATTTCAGTATTTTAGCTATTTTTCTCTTAAAAAAAAAAATTTATTTAGTTCGGAAAAAAATTTCCGGAATCTCTAAAAAAAAAAAAAAAATGTTAAATCCGGAAAAAAAATTTCCGGAAACTCTAAAAAAAAAAAAAAAAAAAAATTGTTAAGTCCGGAAATTTTTTTTCCGGATTTGGAGTTCAATTTCCGGAAAAAAATTTTCCGGATTTAGAGGCCAAATCCGGAAAAAAAATTTCCGGTTTGGGTATTTTTCGAATTTTCAAGATAACATGGGTATTTTTTGAAATTTCCATTATTTTTTGGATATAAATAAAAAATTCGGATTTTATTCTATATTTTGAAATAGAAGATAGAAGGACAATATATAAAATTTTCCAAGTTTATACTTCCTGTTGCACGCGAGAGAGTCATGTCACCTACTTGATAATGACATCCGGTTATCATTATTTAATAGCAAAACGAGATTTAGGATTCCTGATAAGGATCTCCAAAATAATATCTTCATTCCATTATTAAGCACATTGGGTGTCCGATCCGCCAACGGTTGCGATTGAAAGATTAATTTTTGAATTTAATCTCAGCTCTCCAATCACATAATCTATCTTCTTTTGATTAAATGCATCTGTTTTATGTGTAGAAGTTTAAATTTAGCTACAAACATACTCGCCACATATACTGCCACACGATGCGCTACAATTAAAATTAAACGGACTCTAAAATTTAGCGATATAATTCTCCGTTTCTTTATTTTTTTTGTTTCCTTATTTCTCCTTCTCCAATTAAAATTTTATATACGGCGGATCACAATGCAAATCAATTTTTTTTTCACTTCCTTAGTTCTATACATATTACTGTGATAAATGTAGAATATATTTTTAATTTTGTTTTTTTATGAAAATTTGTCATTTTGTATGAGAATTTATTTTTTGTTATCTTATCATATATTCCGTTGCAACGCACGGGCACGATACTATTATCAAAATACGCACTTTAATAATATTTATGTCAACACTATTGGACTTATATTTGTGGTATAAAGCCTTTATTTTAAATAATTAACTCATGACACTCATCAATTTCATATAACCTGATTGAAACTATTCTCCAGTTCCCAATAATTTAGCTTTCTTTTTTGAGCGAGGGTGTGGTGGTAAAGTAATAGAAATACTCAAATACATGTCTTGATGGAACAAAATTTGAAACTTTTACCAGGAGCTCTTTAGAAAGTTTTGTTGAATGCATAATACAGATTAGTCTGTATTATAAATTAATATTTTCGTTTTCAAAATTCAAATAGATGATCTTCATATAAAAATGTATTTGGTAGACTA
Source organism: Carex kokanica (assembly GCA_025461125.1). Lineage (NCBI taxonomy): Eukaryota > Viridiplantae > Streptophyta > Magnoliopsida > Poales > Cyperaceae > Carex > Carex kokanica. Next base: position 633,742 of record JAJGRX010000902.1, on the reverse strand, counting down.
AATTTTATATTTTTTTTAGATTGATAAAAAAAAAATACTACTTTTGAATAGTCTAGAAATTAGATCAAGTGATTTCTTATCTATCTAAAAAAATAGTAATTTTTTTTTCTAAAAATATAAAATTTGATCAACTTGTATCTCCATTCCATTATTAAGCATGTTGGGTATCCGATCCGCCAACGGCTATGATTGAAAGATGAAATTTCAGATTTTAATCTCAACTCTCTAATCAAATAATCAGTCTTGTTTTAATTAAATGCATCTTTTTTAAATGTAGAAGTCTATATTTAGTTAAAAACATATTCGCTACACGTACAGTCACACAATATATTACAATTAAAATTGAATATACTGCCTTGTAGCGACATTTTTTTTTCCTTATTTCTACTACGTTTAGCAACTTCTTCGTTTCCTTATTTTTGGTTTCCTATATCTCCTTTGTTTCTATACAAATTATCACGGCAGAAAATGAAAATTAATTTTTTTTTTGTTTCCATATTTTTCTTTGTTTGTTTCTATATAGATCCCGATGACATAATAGAAAAATCTAGAATATATTTGATTGGAGTTGTTTCTATACAAATCACTCCACACCTGGAATCGAGAAAATCAAAATAGAAATATTATTTTTCTAATTTTATTATATTTTTTCAATTTGAGCAATTATAATCTATTTTTCATATTTTTTTTGTTCATTTTCAGATATGTTGAACTACATTAAAGAAAATCAGTCTAGCAATGATACTTCAAATTTTTTTTCATGTTATAATTGATCTTTTTTTTTCATTTGTTGTTGTTTCTTTTACTATTATTTATTATTTATCTCTTCATTTTTTTTTTTGTTATTTGTATTTTTTATTTTCATTTATATATTTTTTCTTAATTCTCGGTAAAACATCAATAAAAAAAATCTCTTCATATTCTATTCAATCTTGTAATATCCCCATTACAACGCACGGACATGCTAGTATCATATGATTCACATGAAAAGGAGTAAAATAAAAAAATAATAACAAAACCTAGATTTTTATTCGAACATTTATGAGCTAAATAAGGGAGCCGCACAAGACTGTTTATAAGAAAAACTCGGATGCGAGGAGCCAATGATTTCCAACAATAGATTTTATTTCGTTTCCGGTAAGCACCCCAAAAATAATATCTATTAATACATTTGCTAGAAACCACTTTCAGCCACAAATAAAATCGAGGAACCTAGCCCCCCAAAAAAAAAACCTAATTAATTAACCCATGCAAAATTCGCTAACAAGTCCTATGGAACTTTTAAAGGACAACATTAGTCCTTCCATGGATCATTCTCTGTCCTGATCTCAGAGGGTTCCACCACTTCAGCCTCGGCAATTTCTGCCGAATTTGATTCGATCACAACCCCTTCCTCACCACCATCTGCTTCGGCTTCACTAGCATCCTCTTCGGCTCTACCCCATCTCCCACCAAGTGCAATTGCCATCATCTCATAAATCTTGTTTCCAAGTTCTGACGGGTTATCAGGCTGTGCATTACATAAAAAATTTAGCAGGGCAAACAAATCTTTGATTTTACTTAATGATTACTGTTTGCCATTTTAAATTTTTCCTTGTAGACGATTAAGTGCTCATTGTGGCAATAATTGCACATTATATGGTTTTCTTTAAATTTTAATCGTAATCATAAACAATTTAACAGTTAATAAAGACTTAATTGGGCTTCATTTTCAAATCTAAAGAAAGGAAAGGAGAGGTTTAAAATGCACATACAGTGTATCCACTAGAGACCAATGCAGTTTCATACAACAGTTCAACAGCCTGCTTGGCTTCTGTACTGTCGGGATCGTTCTTGCATGCAGCCTGAAAAGGTAACTTTCCCAATTAGTAATTAAAGAAACAACCATCGCATTGATTTATTTGGTTCTTATTTCTAATCTTACATTCAAATCCTTAACAATAGGATGGTCAGGGTTGATTTCAAAAATTCTCCTTCCTCTCATGAACTCCATGCTTGATGGATCACCGAGTGTCTGTGCTTTCATGAGCCTGTTTAAACCAAAATGTATTAATTAGGTGTGATACTAGTTCGAAGCTTCTAAAATAAAGAACAGTTTGAGAAAAAGACAAAAAGAGCACCTTTCCATGTTAGCAGACCAGCCAAACTTGCCTGATACAAGAACACATGGTGAAGAGCTAAGGCGTTTTGAGATTTCAACTTTAGCCACTTTATCACCAAGCTGTTGCTTAATCCAGTCACAGAGGAGGATGAACTCCTGCTTGTTTTTGGTTTCACTTTCCTCTGCCTCAGCAAGGTCACCTAAAATGCATAATAATATAGCAGATAAGCTCAACAGAGGCTCAAGAAGGTAAACCCTTATATTTTGATACATGCAAAAGGCAAACTGAACTTACCCAGATCAAGGTCCTCCTTGCTAATGTCAACAAATTTTTTCTCCTTGTAGGTTTGTAGGTTCTGAATTGCAACCTCATCTATAGGTTCCACAAGGTAGAGAACCTAAATAAAGGAAACAGGATAAGAATTAAGGTTCATTGGACTCGAACTTCCTAGGGAATTACACACACACACACACAAAGGAAAAGAAAGAACAAAAGCAAAGCATACTAATTTGCTAATAATGCAGCATGATATAACTTCAAAATTCATCTCTTTATAAGTATCTAGCAATTACAGCAATAATCTTTAAAATATATATACTATATAAAATTATGAAAAGGTCTAGTTATCGTAAGGCAATTAAGGCAACTTGAAAATGCTGGTAAGAACCTCCAAAAAAAACTCCAAAACAATTTAGAACTTACCTACGGTCATAATGAATTCAAATAAACTAACAATAATCTTCTTAACAAATCATTTTCACAACCATATCCAAGGCTACTGAACCTTTAAAGAAGCTTACCTCAATGTCTTTTTGAATAAGTTTCTCAACAAAAGGGGCAGATTTAGCACTTTTGAGGCTGTCACTGGCAAGGTAATAGATAGCTTTTTGGTTTTCTGGCATGTTCTCCACATACTGATCCAAGCTTATTATGTCTTCTTCGCTTTTTGAAGAGTAAAATCGCAAGAGTGGTGCCAATCGTTTGTGGTTGCCAGAGTCTTCAATGCAACCAAGTTTAATTAATTTTCCAAAGTTCTCCCAGAACTTCTTATAATCCTAAACAAGCAGAATATGGAGAAATTAAGTTCACAGTTAATTAATTTTCCAAAGTTCTCCAAGAACTTCTTATAATTCTAAACAAGCAGAATATGGAGAAATTAAATTTGCAGTAAAATAATACAATATCAAGACTGAAATGTTAGACAAATTAGGGTCCAGCAAAAGTAATGCAAACAATGTTTCCAAAATTATATAAAAGAAACTTTACCTCCTTGTCTTCTTTCTCAGACAGCTCTTGAATCATATCAAATGTCTTCCTCACTAGCCTTTTGCGCATGATCCGCACCTGAGTAAAAAAAATTGAAGCAACTCATTTTGCACAAAACACAAAAAATTAAACAGATTGCTTACATTTACTATTAATCATTTTAGTACGACTTACAATTCGGCTTTCTTGGAGAATTTCACGGGAAACATTGAGAGGGAGGTCATTTGAGTCAACCACGCCTTTTACAAAACTCAAGTACCTAGGAAACTGCATAAATCATAGTATAAATGAGACATTAAAGACCACATGCAACAACTCAAAACAAACACACGACAAAGCTACTGCATAATTTCAAGGTGTACCAGCTCTCCATCAAAATCATCAGAGATGAAAACTCGTTTCACATAGAGACGAATATTCTTTGTTTTGGGACTAACAATGTCTTCATTGCTAAGAGGACCCATTCCCGGTATGAATAGCACACTCCTGAACTCTACCTCTCCCTGAAACCAAAGAATAAGACTAGCTAAGAATAGCTCCAAAAGAACTAACAACCTGATTTTATAACAGTTATATATCACTAGAGAATATTCTAGAAAGATGCTCACTTCAGTGGTGAAGTGTGTGTAGGACAGGGGTTCCAAAAAATCATTAAAAGTCTTCTTGTAGAATTCATGGTATTGTTCTTTTTCAACCTCCTTCGGGTTCCTCATCTGCATGGCATTAACAAATATTAGATGTAAATTTCTACTATGATTTCAGAAACAGATTCAAAGATTATTGCCTACTGCAGAAATAAACTTTACCCATATAGGTTTTGTCTCATTAGCCAGTTCCCAGTCCCAGTACTTCTCAGTAATAGTTTTGGTTTTTTTCTTTTTCTCGCCCTGAAACAGAGAAATAATTGAAAATGAGTCAGCATGATCAAACTTCAGCTAAAAGTCTAAAATCATTTACTACCAACTATAAAATGAATTTGCTCCCACAAAAAAAAACTAAACGAATTTGGGGACAAATTTTCTAACCTCCTGTGATGCTTCTTCTCCCTCCTTAGGTGGCTCCTCTTCCTCAACCTGACAAAAAGAGAAAAAATGATAGAATGTATACATAATTTTAGTTCTATAATTATCCAACATACAGTCGAATAAAAATTTGAGATTTTTAAAAAATAATAAAAAAAAATAAAACCTCTTTGGTTCGTGATTTCTCCTGGTAAGTGTATATAGGGAAGGATACAAACTGAGAGTAGTTCTTGACCAATCCCTCTATCCTCTTGGGGTCCGAAAACTCGAATTTATCGTCAGGCTGTAGAAATCAGTGTCAATAATAAAAAAGACTATAATGAAGATGTATGCAGGCAGCTGTATAAAAAAAACATTTAATACCCTTAAAAATAGAGTTATTTGAGTCCCACGAGGTATCATCTTATTAGGATCGGTCTCTTCTCTGATTGTAAACGAGCTACTATCAGCATCACCCTCCCACACATACTGCTTGTTCGATTTGGGGCTCTTTGTTGACACAACTACCTGTACAGAATGAGAATGCAATTATTTATATATCCACATCACCCAAAAGAATTCAGAAACAGTACATCCACAATTGTTCAAATGCTTTTTGTGACTGCACCTTCTCAGCAACAAGAAAAGCTGAATAAAATCCAACACCAAATTGACCAATCAGACCATTATCCGCACCAAGATCTTTGTTCTCCTGTAGGGAAAAAACATATGGACATATATCATTTGAATTGTTTCCATTAAATCAGAGTAAATAAAATATTATGAAACAAAATAGTGAAGAAAATAGGAGATTTCTCACCTTGAGAGCATTTAAAAATTTGGAGGTTCCACTCTGAGCAATGGTGCCGAGGCAATCAACAAGCTCTTCTTTCGTCATTCCAATACCAGTATCACTAAAGGATTAACAAAGTTATAAGTACGAAGATATTTAGATATCATAATTAAATAAATAAATAAAATGCAATGGATATTTAACCTTATGGTGACGGTGCCATTGTCCGGGTCAGGTTTAATATGTATCTCCAAATCACCACCATCACCAAGCAAAGATGGGTCCGTGACACTGAGAAATCGCAGCTTATCTAGAGCATCACTTGCATTACTGGAGGACAAAAAAAAAACAAGAAATATGTTAATGTAAGTAAAGCATCAGGTCCAGTAAAATTATTACAAGAATACAAAAAGGTTTATCAGGGATTGTTAGCAACCTGACTAGTTCCCTTAGAAATACTTCCTTGTGGCTGTATAAACTATGAACAATCAAATCTAATAGCCGGCTAACCTGCATTTTAAGAAGTACCAAAAGATGAAAAGAAACACAAGGTGAGAAATCTCCTATTTTCTTCACTATTTGGTTTCATAATATTTTATTTACTCTGATTTAACAGAAACAATTCAAATGACATATATGTTTTTTAAGAAATACGAAAAGTTAAAATCCACTAGTGATTTCAAGTACCACTAGGGGATTTTAACTTTTCGTATTTCTTCAATACCAGCATATTTCTCTATGCAAGACTAATAGGCTGAAGTAACTAAAGGAGAAGTATAAAGAGGATGGATAGAGGATATGCATTGAAAGTCAAGAGAGTAGGTATTTTATGGATCGGTGAAATAACACCTGTATTCTTTGATTTTCGAATGCAATTTCCCCGAAAGCTAATGGACTGCTTATGGACCCGACTAAAGGAGACTCACAACTAGTGATATACCAAATCAAGGGGACATTCTATGAGCTTAGCACCTGATGACCGGATGTACCCAAAAAGCATCAGGGCAATTCAGTGTGTTAATCTCTAGGTCGCAAAGCACCGTGTATTAAATAGTTCCACTTCAAAGATGTATAAGAAAACAAAGGGATAGTGGGCTTAAAGACACAATCACACAGTTCACAGTGAAATACTGTCTTTCATTTCTTTCCTGCGCTAGCAGTCTATCTGACAGCAGTAAACATTTAATTTTAACCTCACTACATGAATTAAAAAAAGGGAGAACAGACCTCAGCTTGATACTCAAATTTCTCTCCTGATGCCTCGTCAGCCCCTTTCTCTGCCACAGCCGCCTCGCTCTTCACCACCAATCGGCTCCGTCTTTTCTCAGCTTTCCATCTCAATCCAATCGCTGAAGAAAGCGAAATTCTACTTCTCGTACTAACATGGTTGGGAAAAAGTGAGCTACTACGACCAGCTCTTCCCAATCCAAATCGAGGAGAAGAGAGGTGAATAGCTGAGACAGAGGATGCGCCTAAGCTTCTCCCGCTCAAAACTGGTGCCATTGTTGCAGTGTTTAACGAGTTTCAAACCAAACAACAGTGTGAGGCACTTCAATTGGTATTGGATAAGGTATGGAACTGGTAAAACCCTAGAAACATAGCAAGGTTTAAGAAGAAACAGAGCGAAGCGATGGGGACTGAGGAGTGCCTTCTAGAGAGTTCGAAGGAAGGGACCTAGAACAGGTCTTTCGTACAAAACAGATATTACGTAACTGTAATGTGGGACCCGACTGATTCGACGATAACAAAGCTTTATTATATGTCATATACCAAGTGCAAGCGCTTCTTAAATTCAATCTCTCCCAATCTCCACCATACAAAATTGCATTTGGAAGCATGGACGGTGATGGTGCCCTTTAATTTGATCTTTCATGCAAAACGTATGGTAGTCACCGGCTGGTGAGGAAACTCTTTCCACCACGGTACCATATGACAACGGAAATTTTCTCGTGCAGTGGTAAAAAATCATTTTTTTTTTTTGGCAATACAGAAAATCATTTTTAGATAAATGATACGATGATAACCTTTTCCACATGAATGGTAAAAATAATAGAGCCAGCCGAATTTTTTATTTGATAAAAACTAAATTTTTGAAAAAATAACAATTGGATTTTGAGATATAGGAAGAACGAGTTCTAAAATATTATAACAATCTGAATAGTTAGTTTATGTAGTGAATACTAACTTGTATAACCTTGACAGTGAAAAAAATAATTCTTATTTGGTCCAATGAGAACAGGTTGAACCCATTATTGATATAAATTTTTGAAAGATTTCGACCCATTTATAATATTATTTTTCTAATTCAGCACAAGTTTACGAATTTACAAACTTTTAACAACCCAAACAGCTAATATGTGTAAAATGAATTCTAACTTGTATAACCTGAATGCTAAGATGATAACAATAATAGTATTGGTATATTAGGGTAGCTTTAACAATATGTATTATATTTGAAAGTTTAAATAATGAATTTAAACTGTTAATTTTGCTCTTCTTTATGAGTAATGTGCGCATGTTGAATTTTTAAATTTCTGGATCTATTTTATATAATTAGAATGCAAAAAAATAAGCATAGGAAATTTTTATATGCAACGGTTAGCTTTTTTTTTTTTTTTTTTGAAAATCTTTGCAGAGGTTGAGGATAACCATCAATTTTAGGATTTTTTTTTAGTATTTCATTAATTTCAGGGGATCAAAGAATTACATGCTCTAACTTAGTGGGAAACAAAACTACCCTTAAAATTTAGGTTTTTATGTGGTTACTTACCAAACAGAAAATCATGACCAAAACAAATCTTGCTAGGAGAAGTTGGTAAGAGACACCACATGCCACTTCTATGATAAAGAAGAAACTATGGATTATCTTTTTGTTCAGTACGAGAGAATTAGACGTGTTTGATTTTGACTAGAGAGATGCCAAGATCTTACTGCAAAATGGCATTCAATTTTGTTTTTACATTACCTCAGTCCACAAGGGCTTATTTTCTTACAGCATTTAGTGTCATTGCTTGGACCAAAAGACCACATATTTGTGAAAATTCAAGATTATCCGGGCCACAATGTGAAATAGCGGACCCCAAAAACTAGGGCCGTCATTTGTCATTGCGACCCCACAGAAACAAAAAAATTCAATTGGTTTGGCCAATTTTTATAGATTTGTTTAATAATTTAAAAAATAGAAATAGCAACTAATAATTTGAATATGTTAGAAACAACATCAAATAAAATAGATAAAATATCTTATAATTTAGATGTACTAGAAGGATTTTGAAACATTTTTCATACGGGCTGTAAAAAAAATTAAATTATTTCTTGGAGTGTTACTGGAAAAAAATAAAAATGTTTTGGATCTGAATTATTGATCTTGGTTCAAAAGTCACTTCTAGATAAATAAATAAATTATCATGATCCTTTTAGTATATTCAAATTGTATGATACTCCATCTATTTTTGGAAAAAAATTGATTTGACATTTCATAATGATAGCAAAAAAATTTCAAAATTGATAGAGTACCTTAGAATTTCAATGTACTAGAAGAACAACGATAATTTTTTTTATTTACTAGAAGTGACTTTTGTACCAGGATCAATAATTCAGATCCAAATTTTTTTTATTTTTTTCCAGTAACACGCCAAGAAATAGTTTAATTTTTTTTACAGCAAAAAAAAAAATCATGCCTGAAAAATATTTCGGAGTCCTTCTTGTATATCTAAATTATAAGATATCTTATCTATTTTGTTTGATGTTCTTTCTAACATGTTCAAAGTATTAGTTATTATTTTTATTTTTTAAAATTATTAAAGAAATCTATAAAAATTGGCCGAAACAATTGAATTTTTTTTTGCAGGACCGCAACGACAAATGGTGGCCCCAGTCTTTGGGATCCGTCATTTCACATTGCGATCCGGATAAATCTCAAATTCTCACAAATTTGTGGTCTTTTTGTTTATTATTTTTTGGTTGAGGATATTTTTAAAAATTTCGGACCGGAGAGATGAATGTAAAGCTTCTTCATACATAGTTAATAGTTTGTAAAAGAAAAATTGTATGAAAAAATATTAGGCATCCAGTTTAAATTATTTTTGGACGCATTGAATGTCCCTATAATGAAGATTTTGTGACACAACTAATCAATCGAATCATTTAATATTTGCTAAATTATTTTATATTCAAGGAGAAATCTAGTGCCACAAATTGTCACAACTTCATTTTGTATTAATATTCTAAAATCTAAAGTTAAAACTGTTGGTCTTCTTTTTTTCCCGAGTAATGTATTTATGTAATTTTTTTTCTATATTCGTTTTATACAAAAAAAAAAGTCCATGAGATAAACATAATTAAATTTGAGTGAGGCTATGATACTATGCATATTACACAACAACCCGTGCTATGGACTCATATCTTTATTTTTAAAGCTCAAACAGTTGATTTGAACTGTTCAACATTCTCTTCTTACTAAAATGTACTTGCGGGCCAAATTTTACGTTTCTTAGAAAAAAATTTACTTTTTTTTTAAATAAGTAGAAAATCACTCGATTTGAAAATTCTAGTTCATATGAAATCAGTGATTTTCTAACTATTTAAAATATAGTAAAAAAATTTATAAAAAATGTAAAGTTTGATCAGCAAGTACCTTCATATGTAGATCATGTTTAACAGTTTGGATCAACTATCTAAACTTCGAATATATATATGGATCCATAGCACGGGTCGATCCGTAATATGCATCTACCATAGCCTCACTCATAAAATTTATCTATTATAATTAATTTGATCAATTCATTTTACGATTTTTTAACAACGTACTAGAGTAGAAATTAAAGGTAAAAAACCGAAATGTCTTTTAACAGGAAATTCAAATCACGAAAATGAGAAGTCTACTGTTTAATTGGGAACACATAGGCTCGCCAAATAATTTGGCGAGGTGTACGGCAGCTTTCAAATTATTTGACATACAAGATCTGCTAAATTAAACAGCATAATTCGGATGTCAAACTATTTAACGATGTATATACACCAAATAATAAGAGATGAGCTATGCTGAGCTATAGAATAAAATAAATTTTTACTCTATGTTTCTAGTTCGTTGACATGTTTCAAAATTCGCGCAGATCTCATGGCGAGAGAGGGGAGGCTGAGGCTGCATCGAGACAGAAAAGGTGCTGGGAATTAAAGGATATTGGACAGTTCCAGTAAATGAAGAAGCGTTCCAGTAAATCGATCTGGTTTTTTTGATGAATTTCAGAAAACCAAGTGAGAGAAAGCGAGAAGCAGTAAGTATGTGGAATTTTTTTTAAATGTAATTATCAATTGAACAGAATAACTGTAAGTTCTTTTCCGGCAAACTTTGTAATACAATCTACTATAATTATTTTGTTAATTCTTTTATATAATCAACTTAAACGTTTAAAACTAAAATTGGTAACTATCTTGAACGATCGCAGAGCTGTTGTTTCAATAATGAAAATAACTTAGCACTAGTAAAAAGTTAATAAAATATTATTGATATTGTGAGATTAATTTATTACTTTTAAGTTTTAAGAATGAGATTCGATTGGATGACTACAAAACAGACTTGGATGTTATAATAAATTTGAATTTCGTTATGTACAAGTACAACTGAATTGTCTAAATATTCCCGATTAGTGTGTATGTGGGTGATACAATAAAATACCAATAAGTTAATGAAATTTATACTTTTAAAAATCATCAAACAAAATATTATTCTTAAAATTATTAACAAAGGGATGACTTGTACTGTCGAACATAGTAACAATACTCGCGTTTTATTCGCGAATAAAACGTTTTTGGGCTGTTTTCGAACCGAATGGCGTATTATTCGTTGACCGAATAAAACGCGAATAAAACGTGAATTTTACGAATTTTACGAATAATACGCGTTTTTTTCACTTTTTTTCGGAAAAAAACTTGAATTTCTCGCACAGTATAAATTTTTGTTTTGAAAACTGCTCCAACCACCCCTGTCCACCCACGTGACTTGCTCTCAATTGCTCCAAGGCCCAGCCAGCCACGTGAAAAGACTCAATTTCTCATTTTACTCAACTTTTTGAATATTATTGATCTTCTGTGGCAACTACAAGTACTACCTCGTATAGTAAATTATCAGTAAAGAATTAAATATGCACTGAGGTCTCGTATTGTAATTCCGAATCATTTCCGAATTATACCTGAATTATTCCCGAATCACGAATTTTTGACCCTGCCGAACCGAACCCGAATTATTCATATGTTACTATGCTGTCGAACACCCCGCTATAAAAGAAAAAGATAAAGAAATCTTGTCAGGTTGGTGCAGCTGATCAAATGTGGAGATCAAAATATTACATAGAAAAAAGGTAAATGAAATCGAATGGAAGGTGTTATAATTTCAATCCCTTGGTTAATTGGTTATTTGATTTTTTTTCCCCCTTCTTATATACTCTAATTTGAAAATTAAAAAATAATTAGTTATTTGAATTTTTTCCCCTTCTTATATACTCTAATTTTTTTTTTTTTTTTGAAAAAAAGGCTAAAAGCCCGTTTCATGTTAATGAAACAAAGTTTAAGTTACAAAAACATCCGAGCCTAAACAGTGAAACCAAAACTAACACATAGTAGAAACTGTGGATGCAACAGAAACTAACTAATCAGTTAAACCAAAAAGCGACAGAAACAAAAAACTAAGCCTCCTCTGCTGGGGTTGAAGTGCTGAAGATGGGTTTTCCTCTTGATTCAGGGTGTGGCTGCGTCTTCTAACGCCAGCTCTACATCCAGTACCTCTTCGGGTGGCAGAGAGTTGAGAGGGATCATGTCTAAGGTCTCGGGGAGCCACAAGACGGCTGAGTCTTTAATCTTCTTACTCACATTTCCTGTCCAGTATTCAACCAAATAGATAATAAGGAGAATAATATTGCGGGCTGATTTATGTGTGATGTGGTTGAAAATTATATCATTCCAATATTTTCAAATTGTCCAACACATGGCACTATATACTAACAAGAATCCATTTCTCTCTGTATCATTCAACGAGAGGGAAAATTATATGATATCCTGACAAGTGGACCAGTGAGACATAAAATGTATATATACTCTAATTTGAAAATTAAAAAATAATTATTTATTTGAATTTTTTTCCCCTTCTTATATACTCTAATTTGAAAATTAAAAAAATAATTAGTTTTTTTTTAATTGGAGGAGCTTGATGAGAAGTATCAATTAAAACGAAATATATCATTTTTGAAGTTATAGGATCTTGATGAGAAATATCAATTAAAAAAAAAGTATATTATTTTTGAAGTTAGGGAACTTCATGAGAAATATAATTATAACTTCCTTTTCAAATATATAACCAAAAAAATGATCAATCTTATTTGCTCTCTTTGCCTCTCAATACCCTCCCACAAAATATCCCATAAAAAATTGATTAATCTTTTTTTATGCACATTTTAATGATCCTGATATTGACTTACATAAGTATATCAAGACATATCCTCTTATATCAAAAGTCAAAACTCGAAGCACAAACCGCAACATGGCACTGCAATTTACAAAAAACAGTATGCGCAAGAAGGGCAGTCAGTATTGAAGGAAAAAAAAGGGGGGGGGGGGGGGGGCGCATGTCCACACTATTTGGTGACATCTCTGAAAACAATCCTCATTAAAACCCAACTTTACTATAACAAACATAATATTCATCCACAAAGCCAAACCAACGAAAAACACAAGACACGCCAGAACTAACAAGCTCCTTGGAATAATCCTCATATCTCATATTTTTGAAACATCTTTGAAACAGTCAACATTGCACAAACCCACCGACCTAATCATCCCTCCAAATCTGCATAAACAATTCATATTAGCTTTATATTATTTGTAAAAAATGTTAAACCGTGAACATGCCAAATTTCAATACGTACTGATACAGTACTGGTAAGAATCAGTGTTGACACCAGCATGGTATTTTTATAATTTCTTTTATTTCCGTGCCTTGGTGCTTAGTTGCACAATTATGAGTAACTGACTTATAAACTGATTACATTTCGGCTACAACTGAGAGTTAATTGAAACACAGTGGTTTATTGGGGTTCATCAGGTCCTATCACACACAGCTAGCAAAACTTCAGAGTGACGTTATGAACAACAAAACAAATATCCTTTTCTTATACAAACAAGTAATTACCATATGCACCCTCTAAATAAAGGGTAAATATCATCAACATGCTTCCTTTATTTATTACCAAATTCAAAGATATCCTCATTCTCCCTCTATTCATGCTCATCTTGAAGAGTCAGAGAATTAAAAATAAGGTTAATTAGGGTGTTGTTTGAAGAAAATTTATAGGGAATATCATCAAAGAAATATTTTATATTTTGTAGAAACTGCATGCTACTTCTTCTTTTGAAAGATTTGTATGATAGTTAAATTCTTGGCAAATTTAACCACGGAATATCAGCGGAACTATGTGATGGGTAACCTACCGATCAATACTCTTTCTTGGTTTCTCCACACCACCATCTTTAATATTTTCACAGAAGTCAACACTCTTTCTTGTTCTCTCTCTCCTGCCAGTATTATTCCTTGGCCTCTCTCTACAACCCGTGCTCATCCTGCGCTTCTCTGTCCTATCAGAGTTGACAATCTCCCTTGATATATCTGACCTGTCAGAGTTGGTACGTGGCGCTTCAAACAAGCCCGAGGTACCTGTACCGAGCTCAATTTTAGCTGAGTTAGATGGCATTTTCTCTATGGCTGTTACAAACATTTTTAGGTGCTTTATGTATTGCGGATATGACTCGAGATTGCAATGATTTCCGCCTTCTATCCATAGAGGCTCATACTTCTGGTGACATAATTCAAATAGTTGCTTCCCATGCGACCAATCAATTGTATCATCATCAGTTCCCTGTGTGGAATCAATAAAATAAACTAAGCTACTAACGGATCATGTAATTTATTTTTAAAAGTTCAAATTCAATAGATGAACACAGCTTACATGAATTATCAATATAGGACACTTGACTTGAGTTATCTTATCAACATTCTGCAAAAAAATTTGAATTTAATGATCAACTAGTATTTTCACAAAATTTAACAAAAAAATTACCAAGCAGGAGAATAATACTGCTCCAGTAATCAACATAAACCTTTTTATCCTTCTATCCCCCACCCTCTCTTGCATCTTTCTTTGCAGATAGATTGGTCAGCTAGGCAATAAACCGGGCATTTTAACTACAAGGAAGAACATGTACACCTGTACCAAATATTGATTATGGAAAAAGGTACAATTACGCATCTACAAAACAAACTTCTATATCTGTCAGTCACCACATGACCCATCCTAGAACTTTCTCAACTGCACCAAATTGATTGTTGGATTTTATCAAAATAACCTAATAAGTCCCTGAATTTTCATTTGCACAAAAACAGTCCTTCAACACTGAAAAGAGAACTGACAGCCACTGTCAAATATTTCAAAAAACACTGAAAAGAGAACTAAGTTGGTTTCAAACATCTCTCAAATGGAAAAAATTGCAAATTTTTAATTTATGGGGTGGATTACTACATGGATCCGCCCTTGGGACTAGGGTTTTTATGAGAGAACTTCAATGACCAACGTAGTACTTTAAATGTTCAAGGACTAATTTGGTGCAAATGAAAGTTCATCAACTAACTCGGTTTTCTTTTTTTGAAGTCCAAGGGCCCACTTGGTTTTATATTTTATCCAGGAAGTCCAAGTACTACTGTAATGCAAATGAAAGTTTGAAATCAACTTGGTTGTTTGAGAAGTTCAAAGGCCAAACCTGAATTTTCCCATTAACAGCCAACAATTATATTATATCTTTTTGAAGGAAATGATAAAGATGCCCTTAAAAATCTATTCTTGTGTCTTATTAACTAAATGCCTTCTATATTTGGAAATATCTTTAAGTTGCTCCCAGGAATTGAGAATAATTGAAATAATATATAGCAAGGCAACTACCTAATATGCTTCTATTAGAGGCTTAGTTTAATGTTACTTTCTAAGCTAACAAGTAACACCAACTAAGGGGTACGTTAGTCATGTTCTTCTAACAAAGTTAGCACTGCTTATATTAACAGAAAATGAGTTAGCACCGTTTACATGCTACCTCATGAGCTTCTATTATGGACTTGCAGTTTATCAGATTTTCTTTTTGATGCAATGTACTGTTGTCTAAGCACTTAACTCAGTTTCTGCTAATTTTAATGTGCTTCTATTACGGACTTGCAGTTTATCAGAATATAATTTTGTAAAGTACTATGGTCTAAGAACTTAACTCATTTTCTGCTAAATCCAACATGCTTTATTTATGGACATGCAATTTATCAGAATATTATTTTAGAAAGTACTGTTGTCTAAGCAGTTCCCTCATTTTTGCTAGAACAAATGTGCTTTTATTACAGACTTCTATTTATCAGAATATTATTTTGTAAAGTACTCTTGTCTATTAATTTACTCCTTTACTGCTAGAAAGTTAGCTGTGCCGGTTCATGTTAATAAGGGCAATGTGGACTGCATGTCACTAGAGTTCTGGGCAATTAATCTCCTTTTCCTTTCTTTCTTTCTTTTTCTTGGGAGGGGGGGGTACCAAATTAAATACCTTGTATATGTCGAACCAGTAGGTACGCTTGACGGGGTACATGACGCGTAGGCCTGAGAGCAGAGGACTGTGTAGAATAACGGCTCTGGCACAAGTTAAACGGGCTGCTAAATCCAAGGTAGGCCCACTGCCAACAGATTGGCCGTATAAAATAATATTTTCTGGTTTGGTACCATAAGTCTCTACAAGGCACTTGTAAGCAGCCTCTATATCCGCATATGTATTTTGCTCACTTGGCTGGAGAGACAGAGAAAAGTGTCAGTAAATATTAAAAAGTTAAACTGTCTAGGGGCACTTCAAATATTTTATTAATTTAAGTTCTTGAAAATAGAAAAGAAGATAGTATCAACCTTTCCAGAGGATTGGCCATATCCTGAATAATCATACCTGCAACAAGTAGATAACAAATCTTACTGAAAAACAAAACTATTATCTCTATATGAGCAAAAGGACAGATGGAACACTTAAATTTTGCAAAGAAGAATTTAAACATCATGCCGATAACAAGAACATTACCAAAAAGTGCATTAAAATTGAGTAACGGGTAATTTAAACAGAAAGAGAACAAATTGGTGGGATTTCTCTATGGTCGTTGTTTGCATATGTAATTGCATTAAACACCTCATTCTGAAGTAGTAAATAGCCAAATCAGCCCATAATATGATAACTAATTAAAAAGTAACTTAAAAAGAAAGCCTCCCGCAAATTGACAAAATAAACTTACCCCAGTAAATTAACATCAAGATGAATACTGAGCTCAACAAATAAAGCATACATCAAGCCAAGATCAGCGGCATTTCCATGGGAATATAGGACAGTAAACTTCGCGTTCTTGTTTCTAATATGCATCAACACTATCTCATTCCCCCTACTTGTCAAAACTCTCCTCGCCTCTACCTCCACTCTCCCGACCGGTACTCCAGTGAGTATCACCAATCCCGACGGTGACGCCACCTCCTCCGCCGCCC
Source organism: Carex kokanica (assembly GCA_025461125.1). Lineage (NCBI taxonomy): Eukaryota > Viridiplantae > Streptophyta > Magnoliopsida > Poales > Cyperaceae > Carex > Carex kokanica. Next base: position 616,989 of record JAJGRX010000902.1, on the reverse strand, counting down.
GTGGTGGCTCCTCCACGCCGTATGTAGGCGGATCCGGTGGGAAGAAGGCGAGCCTCGCCGCCATGTTTGACGTCACCCCTCCCATCTAGGGTTAGAGTGATGACTCGAAGCGAAAGAGACCGGGGGTCGTATGAAGAAGCTGGTAAGTGGAGAGCAATGCATGATGTATATTTGATAAAATGGATTCCTTTTAGAAGCATGGTGCAAAAAGGCAAGCAGGGAAAATAATTAAAGGGAAAGTTATGATTTTATCATTTTTATCATTTTTCAAAAGGGAAGAAAATGGAAGGAACGAAAACAATGGAGGGACAGTGGCGCGAGAAAACGAGGAATTCCCGGCGCATGTAAGGGAACAAGCTCACGTGATCTACTCCGGAGGTCACGTGCTTCATTCTGCCTGAGCAGCTCTGGTTAGCAGTGGGCCAGTGGCTTTTGTTTGGGCCTTCTGAGGACTTAGATAATTTTACATAGTTAATGAAGCTATTGTGCTGTGCACACTAAAAAAATTCGGTGAACCTAATTTAATTTAATTTTTTTTTTAAATAACGAATTTAAATTGTTGAAATTTATCTACTTTACGAATGATTCGTGTACATACAAAATTTAAAAAAAATCGAATTCATTTAGCATAAAGTTAGATGGTAAAAAAATAATGAAAAAAATGCATAAAATAACTTATAAAAAATTAATTCAAAACTTCCAAAATTTTGTATGTACGCACATCACTCGTAAAGTAGTAGATTTCAATAGTTTAGATTCGTTGTTTGAAGTCAATTCAATAGATTGTTGAAGTTATGCTCACTAAATTTTCTTAATAAGCACAATACACTCTAATTTTGCCCGGGTAATTGCTCCAGTACTGGTTAAATTTGATTATTCCTATATTTTCTAATTAAAATTTCACACGTTCCTATTCATTTCATTTAAACAATATTTCGTATTTTTCTTTTCTTCTCCTAATTGAACTATGTTAAACAATATTTCGTATTTTATAGCTATTGCGCTAGCCACAAAAATGCAGATTTTCTTAATTCCCGCTAGACGGGAATCTCCTTTTTTTCGCGGGGCTCTCCTCTCCGTCTTCTCGATTTGCTCTATTCTCTGGTGGATTATTTTTCTTTTTTGGCGTGGCTCTCATCTCGGTCTCTGATTTATCTCCTTTGTCAGTTTGCTCTCTTCTCTCATTCTTTCTTTCTCTCCTCTTAACTCTTCTCTTTAGATTATTCCTTTTGTGCTAAGCAACTACTAAGTCTAAATTTTCAAATTTACCCATTTCTTTGGTCGACTTTTCGCTTGAAGCCAGCCTTAGGATCTCATTTCTACTTCAAGTATATCCCTCCTGTGAAAATTTCGACAAATTCTATGAAGAAAATTCTGATTTTCGTGGTCATTTGATTTTGAAGCCATGACGCTGGAATAGGGATTCTCGGCTTCTTATTATCAATTTATTGTTTCGATAAATATATTCATCGTGTTGCTCTCAGCTTGTATTGTGATAGGCCATTTGTTAGAGGAGAATAGATGGATGAACGAATCCATTACCGCGCTTCTAATTGTTAGTTCTCTCTCTATCTCTCATCTCATCTCTCTGTGCTAGACTGTTACCAAAGCTGACTAACTGAGACATTCTTTTTGTATTTAAAATTGATGTAGCTTGGTTCTCCTCGGGGTGATTAACGAAAATGGTATACAATAAATTTTTTGGCTTTTAAGTAAAGTGTGAAAGATATTTGAGATATGAGGTACTGGCTATTGAGTTTGAGTGATATTTCATAATCGAACATTAGTCTGTAACAATTTCTGAAAATTTTAGGGGCTTTGCACTAGAGGAGTGATTCTATTGATCACTCAAGGGAAGAATTCGAGAATTCTTGTATGTAGTGAAGATCTTTTCTTCATTTATTTGCTTACTCCTATAATTTTCACTGCCGGGTAATTTTGTTTCTTTTTAATTAAGTTTTGGCTTTTGCTAATAGCAGGTTTTTGTATATAACAATAATAAATACTATTCATATAGGTACAGACTAAATAGTATGGGTACAGATACTATACCTGATTGTCACCTTACAACAGTCTGTGGCAACAGGTCAATTGGTTCTGGTTAAGTGTTATTTCTCAATAATATTAAGAAAGAATTGCAGAAAATGATGTTAAAATTGATATAGCAGCAGGTCAGTTGGTTCTAATTCTGGTCAATTGTTTCTGGTTCTGGTCATCTTCAACGTAGTGTCCTTTAATCTAATAGGTATGGAGTATTATCTTAAAACGAATAATTACAACCTTGACTGATACAAATTACTGGTACCGAACAATTTGAACCTGATCATATTGGTTTCTACAAACATACATATCAAAATTGGTTCGTTTTCATTGTTATGTATCCAGAGTGGTCTGTTGCCTTTGGCAAGAATCATGTCAATGGATTAGGAGCAGAGTTGAAGATATTGAACGAGAGGAAACAACTAATGAAGATGGAGCAAGAAATATTGAGGTAGACATAAAAAAAAATTAGACAATGAGAAGTTCATTGATAATTACTGTAATAATAAAGGATGCTATTTTGTATTATTACTGCAATTTTTTGTGTTGCTCAAGATTTCAATGTATAGTGTTGTAAACAGTTTTTTCACGTTATGTTATTTTTTTGCATTAGTTGGATTTATGATAGTTTGATACTGATTTACGATTTATCTTTGAATAATACATAATATGTTAGTAATGTAACATTACATATATTACTACATACTAATGAGTAAATTAATTAGTACTTGATCATTGGTTATAATATTAATGTTTTATACTAATCTGATTGAAACAAATTAATTGTATTATTTGGTTTAATTTCTAATTCGATTGATTAAATGATTTGATTAGTTCAACTTATTTTAATGTGAATCAAATAATTTTTTTTGGACAAAATTAAGTTAATAATTTTTTTAATGTGAAAACAATAGCCATGCGTGAATCAAACATGGTAATGATAAATTCATTGGATTACATTCCCTGAAATTTTTATATTCCCTGGAATAATCTATAGCACGAACCAAAGGCCTCCTTAAAACACTATCGCGTAGTCGCGCTTGACATAGTATAAAGCGGCAAAAATAGTCGGACCAGCCCATAATAATTGGGCTGAAGCCCAATTAACTAAATAGAGATTATTAGAATCAACTGCAGAGGAAAGGCCGCATATTTTTATTGCATGATAACAGTAACAGTACAGAGAAATACAACAAAAAGATTTTTCACCCTTGAACTATATAAAGAATTATTTAAATTCAATCTAAAAAGGAAAAAAAATACTGGCATCATTAGTACGAATATACTGCAAAAACATAAACGCTAAACAAATAAATAACTATTCTCTTTCGACTTAAACTATTATCTTGCTTTGCCCTCTGTTTCTATAACTGGGCAAGCATTGAACCGCTAATGGGACGGCAATCAGTTGCGTTTTCTCCGAAGCATCCCGCAGCAATTATTGCATTAACAGCTTGTGTAGGATGAAAAGCATCCCAAAACACATACTTGTCACGTGCTGCGCACGGTGTTTGAAGGGGTAGACACGTAATTCCGCCCCCGTACTGTCCATTGCCACAACAAGCCTGTTTGACCTCTGTAAACCCTGATTCATTTATGTTCGCAAAATTCAAGGTGTAAGTACTGATGAGATATATGCTGTGCAGTATAACTTAATTGTTCGACCATTTGCAATAAGTTTAATCTATTAGGAAAAGGACTCCTGGAGCCTTTAGTTATGTTCTGTTATGTCGTGATGGTTCAATGGCTTTGTAGTTCCTTTCTAAAAATTACTTTATGTTTAACTTGTAATGGTGAATATATAATAAAGAAAATATGTGTAATTTATGGTTCCCCAATAAACGATTTCATATGTGCGAACCATATGAAATCCTTTCAACTTTAAATTATCTCAAATAATTATTAGCATGTCTGATATTGTATTGCAATAAACAAAGTCGTAGATTATGAACTAACCATATTTTGACGGATTATTAACCATTTCAGTGAACGGGCTATATACATCCTCGTAAACAAAAAATGATCCCGATAGAGTTGAATTGAGCTGGCTGACAAGTTGCACAAGATGACAGTTGAAAGTCACGACCAAGTCATTGACCGAGTCGATACACTGGCCGGTGGTGGTCTTATTCATAGCTAGTTGACTTGGTATGCACCCAAGTGGCCCCACCCCTGTCACCACAAATTTTCTAGCTCCTAACCGGTACAAACTCTATAATATATATCAATAACAAAAAAGTTGTAGAAGCGTTTGAAAGCCTTTTTTTGAAAAAAATAAAGAAGAAGAAGAAGAAGCTACAAAGGATTAGCTATCAGTTTTGAAGAAATAATTACCTCCAATTGTCGACTTAGATTGTTAATTAGTAGTTTCGCAAATGCGTCGCTGGAGTAGATGCTTCTACTATTGTAGAGAAGTGGCAAGAGATAGTTGTTTATGTAATCATTGCTTCCTATGTTAATCATGAAAAGAGAGTCTGCAATGTATTTTGATAATGCCCCTTGATTTTTTATTAGCAGAGGTAATTGTATTCTCAGCGTGCTTACAAATAATGCTATCTGCTCATTCATTGTTACCCTACTTCCCTGCAAAACAAATGATAATAATCACAACAGTAATATATATATAAACAACAATTGGTGTTATGCTGTCTATCCATTAATTAGTGAATTAGTAGTGTGTTACTGGAAATCAAATACCAAAAGTAAATTTGAATTAAGCATGGAACAGATACAAATTTTGATAAAAGGTTACATAATGCTTGCCGGTTTCATCAAGTATGCCGGCTGCAGCTGAAGCGTAGTTCACACCTCGCAAAATCAAATTACTTTTAGATGACAGACTTAAATATGGTGGTGGAGATTTCAATCCCAAGTATCTAGCTGCAACAATAACAGATCATCAAAACTGCAGTCAATATCTGGCAATCTTAATCAGATCATCAAAAACATCATCACATTTCATGGATACATTATTGTTACGGAAATAGAGAAAAATTAACAGAGGAGAAAAATAAATACTCCCAAATATAACATAGACTAATGTTCTTACCTGCATAATCTGGGACTGTTAAACCATTACAGAACCGGCCGGTGGGTCCACCAATATCAATTCCGTAAGGAGGATAATTTGCGCGTGCAATAGCAGGGATGTAATTGTTATTGCCATTGTCGATCAACGAGTCTCCAAATATGAACAAAGCCGGCGATCTTGCACTATCTGATACTGTACAAAATCCTCCGAAAAAAGCAACCAGTAAAATTAGAAAAAGCAAAAACTTGTTGTTCCTTGTAGATTTTCCTTCCATTTCTCACAAGAATTTTGTGTGTTCAAGGTGCATAACAAGTGAACATGAGGTAGTTAAAAGAAGCTCATTAGGATCTGGTGTGCATTTTCTTGTTTTTCTTTTTGGAATTAAAGGTTTGGCATGAATTGAGGGCATGGGAATGAGGTAGATGCATTCACCATTTCAACAATGACCTAAGAGGGGGTTTGGTTAATTTGCACATTCAGCCTTGTTTACAACTTTAATTGCCGCCGGGGAATTAATGTGGCATAATGGCGAGGTATTGATTGAGGTCGGTATATACTATTATACTGCATGCTAATGCCTAATAATAGTTTTCGGATGTCATGCCTAATAATAGTGTTACTTTTAATTATTCCATAATAGCGCAACCTAGCTAGCTAAGCAGCTGTGTGATCGCTGCAGTATTCGGATTTTGACACCCTGTACAGTTAGTTGTACTATTGCTTAGTTAAGTTCCATTTTTAAATTTTTAGTTTGACAAAGAATTCCGTTCCTCCCCTCTCCAGCCATCAATTAATTTTACTAATGTTTATGGTTTTTATTATTTCAAGGCAAAATAAACATTCTTGTTTTTTAGCAAGGGATGAGTCAAGTCACCCAATCTTCATTAGATATCCTTCAACTTAGTTATCCAACATGTGATATCGCACATGAGAGCATTGCTTTTAACTACTAGATTAAAAGCGATTCTCATATAACAAGTATGTAACATATATTTAATTATTTGTATATCTCATTTTATACTTTATAAGAATTTATTATACAAATAGAAGTTATTTAGAAAATGAATAAAACTCGATACAATATAATATTTTTAATTTTTATATAATTAATTGTTATATAATATAAGAATATTTCTAAGTAGTGCTTATTGTACCTCATTTCAAATTGAAAATACAATGGGTCTTAAATTAATTAAAGATTTCGATAAATATAAAGTATCATGCATACTGCCTTTATTTATCATCAAAAGTTAATTAACCATGTTAAGTGAAATTAAAAATTGGAAAGCTAATCAGTGGAGCTTGAGCCAAATAAATTGGGGGTGGAACGGGGAAGGGGTTGGGACTTGGGAGGGCTGGGATAACACATGGAATTTTAGGATTCGGAAACGATAATTTTAAGCATAATTCTTCAAATTCTTAATAAATAATAATTAGATAATACAATTTTGGAGAGACTGTAGCTAGCCCTCTTCCTTCTCTGTAAAGCTTCGCTGCTGACACTAATGTCAAAAATTCAGGGTTAAAGGTGATAGTTGTCAAAATTACAAAAATGTTAAGAATTAATTTTTAGTTTAGTGGCAAAACACAACATTCTCTATGCGAGAGGTCGTGGGTTTGAAATCCGGATGAGAGATCTTTTATGGACAATTAAATAGAAATTTGTTGGCTAGACGTCCATCTTTCTACCTAAAAAAATTATAAAGAATGTTATTTCAAAATAAATTATTGTTAAATATATAATTAAATTTGGATATTATTATATGAATAATTTTAAGCAGAATGTACCCAAAATGTGCACGCAACATTCGAGCCGAAGAGGAGAGTCCGCATCATCTGCATATTCTTTTGAGTTAACTCATCTTGGCCGTCTGATTTTGTTCTAATGTCCTCTTCAAATTATTATCCGGTGCACAGGAAAAATACTAGTTTCAACATAACTTATTATAAGCTCATTTAAGCTGTATTCTATCCTCTCTTTTTTTTCCAGCTGAAAGAAGAATCCTTTGCCAGAAGACAAAATATGAAGGGGGAATTTCATGTATACCCCTCAAAAACTTTGAAATTACGTATTTCCTCCTCTAAAATTTATAGATCATATTTACCTTTTTAAATTTCAAAAAATCACAAATTTACCCAATTAATCAATAACTGAAATTAATTGAATATTCTTTAAATTATAATTAATCACTTAATCCCTTTCCCTAATCCCTTCCTTTCTCTTCTGCCTGTGGCCATTGCGAATGGAGATGTTCTCCTTCTCTCTCGCTCTAATCTCATTGCGGCGTACCTGGACCAACTGCGCCACTCCCTGGCCCTCTCTATCCCCGTGCCGTCTCTACCACCCTCCTCTTTGGAATGAAGAAAACGTTTTCATCCGACGAGTACAAATAAGCTTGCACATGGGCAACCCAACTGTACAACACATGCTTGATGAAATATTTCTTATTAGAGCAAAACCAACTCCTGTAGCCAACAGTTTTTTACCACTGGTGTATATATGGTCTCCAGACTTTCATGCACAAGAACTGCTTGATAAAATGCTTATGAGAGCAAAACCTCCTTAGTTCTTCTTATGGTAAATCTATTCATATCCGCTCCAAGAATCTTGTTTAGTTGTTTAACTATTAAGCTAAAGACTAATTTATTTTTCTTTGTATAACCATCAATGAGAAATGAAGACGGTAGAAACAGATTAGATTATTACACGATATATTGTTTGTAAAACAAAAGATTTAAAATTGCCAAATGATATATAAAAGATACGCAAATACATGATTCTCTGTATCAAGTTAAGTAACAAGTCTCATTATTTATTGAATTTCATGTCAATCTAAGAGCATTTGTGAAATATTATCTAAGAGCTTTTTTAATTATAAGGAAGCTTTTTAGTCTCGTTAGAACATCAGAAGCATCCAATACTCGAGAGCTGACGGTCCAGTATTGCAATCTTTATTGATTTAATATTTCTCTTCATTCTTCAAGAGGCGAACAATAAGCATACGACATAAACCAAGCTGGTTTGGTTATGGGTTTCCCAAATGTCAAAATAGGGAAGGGGAGAAGGGAAGGGAAGGGATTAGGTGATTAATTATAGTTTAGAGAATATTAAATATAATTAATTTCAGTTATTGATTAATTGAGAAAATTTGTGAGTTTTTGAAATTTAAAAGGGTAAATATGATATTATGAATTTTAGAGAGGGAAATACGTAATTTCAAAGTTTTTTAGAGGTATACATAAAATTCTCCCAAATATGAAAAGAAACAAACCAATAGTCTCTACCGAGTATTTTTTTTTTTAAAACAAACAAACAAACAAGTAGTCAAAGTTTGACTTAAATGCTGCGTACTGGCCAATGTGTGCGGAGTACCTCTATTTGTTCTTTCTGTCTTTGGAGCGGCGTCTCTCAGGTGACTTTACGTTCGGAATGAATAAATTTAATCGTTCGTCGCAGATTTTAAAATTGTTGGTATAAAAAAAAATTCATATGTGAAATCGGATTGGTCAAAGTTCAAACTGAAAAGTTCAGATTAGACTACTTCAATATTCGAGTATATATAACATTAATTTTCTGACACTTCCATAAAAAATGAACCCGAATTGTTTAATAAAATTAGACCGAAATTTTTATTTATACCATAAATAAAAAATTAATAAACGAAAACACGCCCAGTACCTGAGGAATTCGAAAAATACCTAGGCCGCTGAATGTCTCTGCAGCCCCAAAGACAGGAGGCCGCCAATTGGCCTTGCGGCTCTAGTCTAGAGACCTCCTAATGAATTAGCGGCCCCATTTTTCTTTTTTGGCACAGAGAACAAGGATTAATAAAGCATGTTGTTCGTTTTTGTTCTCATATATATAAATGGACAAAATGTTGTTGTTTTTGTTAATAAAATTTCTATAAGAAAAAATGAGACCGCTAATCCACTAAACAGTATTCATTTGCTTGATTTAATAACATGTTTTTTGTTATATTATTTGATGAAGTATTAAAAGTTTATTACACCTTGTCAAATTTAATTAAAACTCTGACCGTGAATCGTTTGATTATTTTTAAGATGTCTATATAATAAAAGATCAAATCATAGTGTATACACTTTCTTGATTTTGTAAGACATTTTAGAATTGCATAGCTAAATTATAAAATGAAATAACTATAGACTATTAAATCATTTGAGATGAAGTTGTACCCTTGTAAGAGATAGATGGCATTAATTGTAGACTAATTAGTCTGCATGCAAAAAAGTAAAAAAAAAAAAAAAAAAACTTAAGCAATAATTTAAGTACAAGTTCTAACCAATAATTTAAACCATTACTTCAAATAGTTAGTTTCAAACAAACAAAAATAAATTAAAACCATCCCTACTTTAAATAATAAACTTAGATCTTTAAATCTTCAAACCTCCATCAAACATGTCCTTAAAATTTAGGTATGACAGAATAGACCAAAGTATTGACAACAGGTCAAGATTAAGCGCATCATTATTATTATAATTGTAGAAAAATATATTTGTAAAATATCAGTAATTTTATCAATTATCTCTTAATTAATTTTATAATATTTTCATTTCTGTAAGCGCATCATCATTATTATAATTGTAGAAAAATATATTTGTGAAATATCAGTAATTTTATCAATTATCTCTTAATTAATTTTATAATATTTTCATTTCTGTAATTAATTCTAATTTCAGTTGTAAAAAAATTTATTATTTCATTTTTAATTATTAATTGTCAACTAATTTCATGGTTGAATTAATAATCAGTAATTAAATATAATTTCAAGGTTGTAATTTATTATAATTATTCTATTAATTTTCGCAATTGCTTTACAAGTATCATAAAATTGCTCTCAAGTGAGCAGCACCACATCGTTAATTTCCATTATCTCAAAAGTTGCCATTAATGGAGTCAGCTATGTATCATCTATTTGAATCATATGCTGCAGGCTGCGTGTGCTTTTAAATACTGCTCATCCCTGTCAAAAAAATAAAATTTCAAAAAATTAGAGCGATGAAACATGTACTGGTCAGGCTCTACGCAAAATTCCGAATTTTTTTAGTTAGCAATATTAAAAAAAAAAGAACCGAATTAAAATTCTGCTAACAAGGTCCATCTGTCCATTTATTCATGATCCGAACAATTTATGATTAAGTATGAATAGTACTTGATTTACTGCTCAGGCTCTATGCAAAATCCCGAATTATTTTGGTTAGCATTAAAAAATAGGAACTGAATCAAAATTTCCGACAATAAGATCTATCCGTTCATCTATTCATGATCTGTACAGTCATGATTAAAGTATGAATTGTCTTCTCAAAATCGAGTACCATTATATTTTAATTATAACTGTTCATATCAAATAGTAAGTGAAAAGAGGAAAAGAAAAGAAAATCCTGACTTTTTTTAAATCTAGTTAAGATTAAATCAAACCACTTTCTTCTAGTTAGATATAAACACAATATGCTAACTAAATAACAACTAGTGAGTGTGGATAGAAAATTTCTACTAACAAAGTTGGTCCATTCATCTATTCATGATTTGAACTATCATAATTAAAACATGAATTATGTCTTCTCAAAATCAAATATTATTTATACTTTAATTATAACCGTTCATATTACGAAATGAATGGACAAGATAGACCTTGTTAAAGAATCGGTTCCACCTTCCTGACTCATTTTCTGCCTAACAATGACATCTATATAGGGCACGTACCTATTTATCATTGAATACAATTTTATTACCTCGTAGAAAAAGGAACCAAGAACAAGAACAACTATAAACGCCTTTTAGTCTGCCCACGCAAAACGAGACAACAGGAATTCATGATTTCAAGAAACAGGCACGTGACAGCACCAAACCGACTTACACACAGTGTGACTGCGATCCAACCACGACGGCTTTACTTGAAATTCGGTTCCAATGGGCCTCGTGCTCTAAGCCTACCATCTGCATCACATAGGGAGGAGGGCATGGGTAGTTGGATACCAATGGTGGGGCCCTCATCGGTACCCGTACTCCCGTACTCCTCTGACCTGGAGTCTGGAAACTTGGCCGGCCGGTTTATAAGCGATCAGATGCTTTCGGCCGCACGCATCTTAAAGGTAGATAAATGGTAACAAAAATATGAAAGAGTTGATAATATTACCACCTCTATTTGTTGCTGCTGCTGCTGTTTCTTTTTTTTTTTTTTGGTTCGAGGTTCAGGGTATCTATACCTGTAGCCGTGACATTGTATTTCAATGTATTTGTTAACACGATCAACTGTGGTTAATTGCACTTTGGGTACGTATTACCGACAAGAACTGATAGGATATCATGTTGGAATCTTATTAATTACATAATCATTCATGGGGAAACACTCCACTAATTAATTTCTTATTTGGAGCAACATGTGTCATCAATCTGTGGCGAACCTCGGATTCTAATTTAGCATGAATCTTGACTGAAGTTTAACCTAATTGTTGCTAGCTTAGGTAACCACGACCATGCTGTTAAGTCAATTAATTACATTGTCAGGATTAATTACTTATTTTGTAAAAAGAGAGGTAGCACAGTTAGCTAGAAAGAAAGTCTCATGATTGTTGGTTACTCAAAGATCGATAGTTCGATTTCCCCTCACGACTTCGCAGTCTCTACGAAGGTTTTCAAAAAAAAAAAATACTTATTTTGTAAACTTATTTTAATTATAAGGTAACTATTAGAAAGACACAATCTACCTAGGCTATTTACTTCTCTAATTGTATGTTCTTCCTAAATCTGCAATTAGTCGGAAGTTACTCTGATTGATTGATGATTAATTGATTATATAAATATTACATAATCAAGGGTGTAGCCAGGATTTTTATCAACAGTACACAAAAATGCTCATATATAGGAAATTTCTTGTACTAGAGAGAAGGCAACGGCTCATATTCACATGAGGTTCATACCGGTTTATCAAATTCAGGAGTAGGCAACTGCTCACCTTTGGTTGAATGTGGCTTCGCCCTTGTTAACATGACTGCAGACACCAATAATAGTCTGCACTCAATAAAAAGTCAACTCTTATTTTTTTCCATTTTGATTTTTTTCTTTTTGGGTAAAAAAATCGCACTAGTAAGAAAAATTAACAGATTGTAGTAAGCTAATGCCATTTTAAAATATACAAAATGAAAAATAGAACGATAAGTATTAAAGAACGAAATTAAGTAAAATCTATTAGCTATAGCCCCATTTAGAGTGGGAAAAATGGCACGCCGGAGCCGACTCCGTCACGGAACGGCACGGCACGGGTGTCCTTCGCGTGCCGTGACTCGCGTGTTCCGTGCCGTGACCATTCGCGTGCCGTGACCAATTGTTGGCAAAGAAGACACGGCACGGCACGGCACGGAAATTGCCTTGGTCACGGCACGGCACGGCACGGGACACGCGAGTCACGGAACGGTAGACACGCTAGTCACGGCAGTCACGAGACAATACACTAACATACCTTCCTATAAGATATAATTTTATTTTAATTAAAATATTTACATTTAAATTTCAATTAAAACATTTGAATTTTAAAGAATCGTTTCGTATTTTTTTTTAAACGTTAAATGCGATCAAATGTGACTAACGCATGTTTGGTCACGGCACGCGAGTCACGTCGTGACTCGCGTGCCGTGACCATTCGCGTGCCGTGATCACCCCTCATAATTTTTGTCACGGCACGTAAAAAATTTACTTGGTCACGGCACGGCACGTTTTTCCCACTCTAGCCCCATTGGTGTGGTATCTCATATATCATCTGAAGAAACGCAACCAACCGAATTGTTAATTTCCACTTGGCACTTGCATAAGAAACTGTGCTCAAGCCACGTTATGTACTTAACCCTCATTTTTATGCAACTTTTGCTTGTGGCCTATGCGCATCAAGCCAACATAATTACTTGGAACTCCAAAATAACTGAGTGTGATAGTATATGGGATTTTGAATCTAGTGTCGTTTGTCTAATTGAATAAACAAATGAGGTTTTTATAGAACAATATTGTTTATAGCTCCTAGCTAGGCTCCTTACATTCTACACAACTCATATTTTTTATTTCTTCTAACGATCATTTTAGATTATTCCAAAACAGAGCAAATTCTAGCTAATTAATTCATCAAAATCGAACTCGACACCTAGCCAGGTAGCACTCAAAACTAATTTCTTCTAAATAAATCCACCTCAACCATGCTTGTCAACAATTATGCAGAAAAGCCCTCCGTCTTCTCAGGTATATTATTTTCTTGCAATGTAGTCCTTCTAAAAAATGCTTTTACCGATGTGGAAATTATAACAACCATCTTTACTGCCTTACATTTTCTGGTACGCGTAGCTTCACTGGTACAGCATCATTCCTTACTTTATAAACAATCCAATAATTTATTAATATAGCACTCAAAAGTAATTTGCAACATTTTCATGTCTTATTATTCAGAAATTTAAATCTGGTACTATTGAGAATAACTTGAAGAATCAAATTGTTATGTTCAAAATTCAACAACACTTGGTGCCCTAAAGCATTTCATACCAGTTCCCATGTGAAAAATCTGTATTTGAGGTTAATTTAAACATTGGACTCCGTTTAAGCAGGACCGCTGCATAGAAATACGTTCCACTAGACAGCATTTATAAATTAATTAATTAAATGAAAACAGTTACACTTACACGCACACATGAACTGACAGAGAAGTAAGACCAGCTTGGCTTGCTAACTAGATCTTTGTTTTGACTTTCTATATTTTAGTTTGAACTAAGTTTGAACACACCACCTTTATATAAAGCCAACTTCCTTTCTTCGTTCCTTTCCTCTTCTCTCTTCTTTTGTTTAACTACTCTAGCTAGCTAGCTTTCATCACCTAATAACTACATCTGGAATGCTCATGGCGCATGTAATAACAACCAGCGTTATTCTACTACTACTGCTACTCTGTTCAGCTTCATTTAGTGGTGCTACAAGTACTGAACACAACGGTTGGTTTTTCAATCATCTCCACATTAAGGTTACATTTGGATGGTCAAGAATAGTTCTACTCTGGAAATATAACATTTTTTTGTTTCACTTGTAATCGAAACGCTCAATCAAAGATTGAAAATAATGTTGGATTAATTAATTATTCTGCCAACTCAGGCTTTCGTTGGAATAGCAAACTGATTTTTTTTTTTTAGATTTGTATTATTCTGAGTTATACAATCCAAACAACAATTGTCTTATTCCGAATAGCAATGAGCTAACACACTAACTCATATAGTTTTAACTTGCACTATTCCTATGACAATCCATACTTAACCTTAATCAATTTTAGATTTTAAAACATTTTATAGTGTACTAATTGCACTATTCGTTTGCAGTGATGACAACATCGAGTGAATCAAGTGGTGACAAGCAGGATATTAATGCAAATATCAACAAGGTCAGTTTTATTGCTCTTGAAAATAATCCATATTTTTCTTATACTGTTGTTAAGAAGTAGCTTACTGTGTTTATTATATTTATTTATTTATCTTACTTTTTACATGGACTTGACTTGTAGGAGTTGGAGAAGGAGACGACGAAGTATCCGAAAGGAAGAAAGATGGGAGGTTTTGAAGTGCGAAAGGATACAACTGAGACAGGTGCAAACCTCTCTATTGGAAAAAGTGTGAATGAAATGAAGAGAAATTTAAGTGCATTTAAAGGAGCCTCAGGAAAAGCTAGTGTTGTTGGCTTAATACCTTTGAATTCTGACTATCGCCAACCTAGATCTCATCCAGGAGCCCACAACTAGAAGGCAGAGCCTCTGAATTTGCAACACTAATCACAAGCTTTAGTTCCGTTGTTTAGTACATATATTTGTTTATTGTTTTTGCTATTTTGTTATGTTCTAGTGACCAAGGAGAAAAGTTCTTTTGGGATGTACTTGGGTGTTTGCTTACTAAAAAAAATATTCACTTTTTGACCTCCAATTGTAAATTTTGTTCAACTGTTTCTTGATTCATTTTCTAATTTCCAACAATAGTCTGTTTTTTTATATAACAAATTGCCTCATTTTTTTTGGTCTATGTGGCTAATCAATTATTCTCAAGGAAAAATAAAGGAAATTACACAAGTAAAGAAATAATATAATTAATAACAGGCTTCGTGTAATAGACATGAAGGGTGCAGAGCTTGTTTCGGGAGTGAAAAATTTAAGTTAGACAAACTTGAGATGTAATTCAGAGTAATATAAATAGAGTACTCTAATATGTCAGTCTTTGACTATTTTCTGACAATACGTAATAATGAAATATGAATATTTAGTTTCTCTCATGCAGGTAAGGTAACTGAGACAGAAACGAAGCCTCTGGGTTCTTCAACTAAAGATGCAAAGGAAAAGGTCTCTTTCTAATCTCTTTCTAAGCCTGTGGGTTCTTCAACATGCTAGGCTAGACCAACATTGGCAAAGAAATTACATCTTCTCATCATAATACAATGCAGAAAACAACATTAAATGAGTTATATGACCATCATATGTACTTGCATCATGTGAAATATATACCGCTTGATGTGTAGGGTACCGGAAGCAAAACAGAGCTTTCAAAAATACTGGCTCAACCTGGTGCAAATCAAAACTTGGAACCGCATAATAATGGCGATGTGGTTATGGAGATATTCAACATGCTCAAGAGAGACTACTCCCAGAAAGCCCGGCGTCGGGGGCCAATCAATAATGCATTACCCTTAGACGATGAAGAACCCTAAATAAAACTTCATAGGAATTATAGGGACTATATTATAAATATATATATGGCTATGTTAGATTTGTTCTTTGTTTAAAATATTAGGTAGAGGCAGATAATTCGGTGTAAAAATAGAATAATGCTTTCAAGCTTTCATAGTCCAGTTTTGGGTCTAGTAACGGTGCATAACTTTAGATGGACAATTTTGGCTTACGTATGTTAACTTGAAGCTTGTAAAAGATCCCTAATGTATTAAGAATTTAAGACTTCCATATTTCATTAGACAAAAATGATTCCGCATCTAAATATTTGTTATTGGCTTCTTGTTAGCATCTCCATCCAATCTAACATCGTTGAATAGATAAATCCGACCCAATTCCTCAAGTCAGTGAAAACAGAGGTATCTATACACAATCACGAGCCAGAAACCTCACTATGGAGGACTAATTAGTTATAAATATCAAACAGGAGCGGCAGAGCCATCAATACAAGAAACAAGGATTTTTGTAACGAACAAATTCAGCACTAAAAATGTTAAATTTCGTCACAGAATGCATGGATTATCGAAAATATATGGGTCTAGTAGCTACCCATGAATCTAGGATCAGGAATATATTATGAGCAGCTAAACCCCAAATTTAGTATGTACAAGTTTTGTAACGTACGATTATAATGGGTCATTCAAGCTTGGGATATCTTGAACTGGCAACTTTTGTTAGCTCGTTAAAGCCCAAAATAATAAAAATTCATTTCAGTACCGTAACGATCATTGTGAGTGTGACAGGGGTGCAAACGGATCGGATACGGACCGGATAGTGGTAAATGTTTTTATTTTTTGGATACGGATACAGATTGGATATTATTGGCAGGAGCGGAACTAAAAATTTTTAATAGGGTGGCTGCAAATTAAAATGCATAATTGTGGTAAGTGAGATTTGAACTCAAAACCTCTCAACCACAAAATAGAGCTTTAACCATTAGGCTACAACTAAAAATTCATCATTTATTGAGGGTGGCTACTGGCTAGACTATATAAATATTTAAAAAAGTTAAAATTCAATTAAATTCCTATACGTATAATTAAAATTTTAAAATCATAGGAGTGGCTTAGCTACCTTTGGCTAAGCCTTAGATCCACCCCTGATTATGCGGATACATAATTCAGATATTGTAATAAATTAACTTATTATTTAACAAATTATTTTTTC